>JBBLMP010000070.1:0-116009 GCA_038429875.1 Poecile montanus
AAAATTCCTACCTGGGCGCTCCCAGGCGGGCACCAGCAGGTCCAGCGTGTCCAGCCCCTCCCCCTCCAGCCAGCGCAGGGTCCCCATGGCGGGCGGGGGTCTCTGGAGGGGGGGGGGGGCGGCCTTGTTTACCCTCCCCCTCCCCACATTTGGGACCCCCCCACCCAATTCAGGACCCTCCCCCCCCCACCTCCAAATCTCCCCTCACCCCCAAATTTGAGGACCCCTCCCCCTCCCCCCTTCCGGATTTGGGACCTCCCCCAGCCCCAAAATCTCCCCAAATCGGGGTCCCCCCACCCTTCCCCCCCTCCCCCCTCCCTTTGGGGACCCCTCGGGACTCCCCCAAATTCGGGGTTCTCTCCCCCTCCCCCCCCCTTTTACCGGGTTCTCTCCCCACTTTCCCTTTCGGTTCCCGCCCAGGCTCCGCCCACCGCGGCGCGATGACGTCAATGGAACGCGCGCGCGCCCCGCGTCTTTGCGTGAGCGCGTGACGTCATCGCGCCAGCGCCGCGCGCGACGCCCCTTGGGCGGGGGGAGGGGATGGCGGGGACGTGAGTGAGGGGAGGGGAGGGATCCTGAGGGGAAATTGGGGGAAAATTGGGGGGAAATTTGGGGTTCCGGGTTGGAATTGAGGGGGTTTGGGGTGGGGGGAGGAGAATTGGGGTGTGGTGAAGGGATTTGGGGGAAACTGAGGGGATTTGGGGGAAATTGAGGGGATTTAGGGGAAATTGTGGGGGTTCTGAGGGGGTTTGGGGGAAACTGAGGGGGTTTGGGGGAAATTGAGGGGGTTTGGGGGGAAATTGAGGGGATTTGGGGAAAATTGAGGGGATTTGGGGGAAATTGTGGGGATTTGGGGGAAATTGAGGGGATTTGGGGAAAACTGGGGGGATTCTGAGGGGGTTTGGGGGAAACTGAGGGGATTTTGGGGAAATTGAGGGGATTTTGGGGAAATTGAGGGGTTCTGAGGGGGTTTGGGGGAAATTGGAGGGAATTTGGGGGAAATTGAGGGAATTTGGGGGAAATTGTGGGGGGTTCTGAGGGGATTTGGGGGAAATTGAGGAGATTTAGGGGAAAGTTGAGGGGATTTGGGGGAAATCGAGGGGGATTTTGGGGAAATTGAGGGGATTTGGGGGAAACTGAGGGGGATTTGGGGGAAATTGAGGGGGGTTTGGGGGAAATTGTGGGGGGTTCTGAGGGGATTTGGGGGAAACTGAGGGGATTTAGGGGAAAATTGAGGGAATTTGGGGGACGTTTGAGGGGATTTGGGGGAAATCGAGGGGGATTTTGGGGAAATTGAGGGGATTTGGGGGAAACTGAGGGATTTGGGTGAAATTGAGGGGATTTGGGGGAAATTGAGGGGATTTGGAGTTGAATTGGGGAATGGAGTGAAGGGGATTTGGGAGAATTGAGGGATCCCCAAGGAGGGTGATGAATCTGGGGGGAATTTTAGGATTTTTGGGGAGGCCTGAAGTGTTTTTGGGGTGTTTTGGGGTGTTTTGGGGGTGTTTTTGGGTATTTTTTGGGTGTTTTTGGGGTCTTTCGGGGTGTTTTAGGGTGGTTTTGGGTGTTTTTGGGGTGTTTTTTGGGTCTCTGAGCCCCCTTTTCCGCAGGCCTGGGCAATGCCCTGCGGGCTCTGTGGGCCAAGGAGCCGGTGATCGCCGCCAGCCTCGCCATCGCCGCCGTGGGTGAGGCCCTGGGGGTTTTGGGGGGATTTTGGGGGTTTTTGGGGGTTTTTGGGGGTCTCACGAAGCTCCCCTGACCCCCCTTGTGCCCCTTCCCCAGCGTTGGTGTCGCCGCTGCTGAGCCCCTACGCCAAATACTCGGGAATGATCAACAGGGCCACGCCCTACACCTACCCTGGTATGGAGCCAAAAATACCCCAAAATCAACCCAAAATCAACCCAAAATCAACCCAAAATTAACCTAAAAATAACATTAAACTGTGCCCTACACCTACCCTGGTATGGAGCCAAAAATACCCCAAAATCAACCCAAAATTAACATAAAATTAACCTTAAACTGCCCCAAACGTGCCCTACACCTACCCTGGTATGGAGCCAAAAATACCCCAAATCAACCCAAAATTAACCTTAAACTGCCCCAAACTGTGCCCTACACCTACCCTGGTATGGAGCCAAAAATACCCCAAAATCAACCCAAAATCAACCCAAAATTAACCCAAAATCAACCTAAAAATAACATTAAACTGCCCCAAACTGTGCTCTACACCTACCCTGGTATGGAGCCAAAAATACCCCAAATCAACCCAAAATCAACCTAAAAATAACCTTAAACTGCCCCAAACTGTGCCCTACACCTACCCTGGTATGGAGCCAAAAATATCCTAAAATCAACCCAAAATTAACATAAAATTAACATAAAATTAACATAAAATTAACCTTCAACTGCCCCAAACTGTGCCCTACACCTACCCTGGTATGGAGCCAAAAATATCCTAAAATCAACTTAAATTAACATAAAATTAATCTAAAACTGCCCCAAACTGTGCCCTACACCTACCCTGGTATGGAGCCAAAAATACCCCAAATCAACCCAAAATTAACCTAAAAATAACCTAAAAATAACATTAAACTGTGCCCTACACCTACCCTGGGATGGAGCCAAAAATATCCTAAAATCAACCCAAAATCAACCCAAAATTAACCCAAAATTAACCTAAAAATAACATTAAACTGTGCCCTACACCTACCGTGGTATGGAGCCCAAAAATACCCTAAAATCAACCCAAAATTAACCTAAAAATAACCCAAAATTAACCTAAAAATAACATTAAACTGTGCCCTACACCTACCGTGGTATGGAGCCAAAAATACCCCAAAATCAACCCAAAATTAACCTAAAAATAACCTTAAACTGCCCCCAAACTGTGCCCTACACCTACCCTGGTATGGAGCCAAAAATACCCCAAAATCAACCCAAAATCAACCCAAAATTAACCCAAAATTAACCTAAAAATAACATTAAACTGTGCCCTACACCTATCCCGGTATGGAGCCAAAAATTAACCTAAAATCAACCTAAAATTAATCTAAAATTAACCTTAAATTGCCCAAACTGTGCCTGGACACCTACCCTGGTATGGAACCAAAAATATCCTAAAATCAACCTAAAATTAACATAAAATTAACATAAAATTAACATAAAATTAACATAAAATTAACATAAATTAACCTTAAACTGCCCCAAACTGTGCCCTACACCTACCCTGGTATGGAGCCAAAAATATCCCAAATCAACCCAAAATCAACCCAAAATTAAGATTATCTTTAAAATCAACCTAAAACTGCCCCAAACTCTGCCCTGCATCCAAAATATTCTGAAATTAACCTAAAAATAACTTTAAATCTCCCCCAAACCACGTCTTGCACCCAAAATATCTCAAAATAGCCCCAAATCAATCTAAAAATATCCTAAACTACTGCCCCAAAACCACGTCCTGCATTCAAAATATTCCAAAATTAACTTAAAAATTCCCTAAAATCGCCTCCCAAAACCACGTTCTGCACCCAAAATATCCCAAAATGTCCCAAAATCAACCTAAAAATCCCCTAAAATCACCCCCAAACCGCTCATGGACCCCAAAATCCCCCCAGGGACCCCCCAAAACCCCCCAAATTCTCACCTGGGACCCCCAAATCCCCCTCAGGACCCCCCAAATCCCCCTCAGGACCCCCGAATTCTCACCTGGGACCCCCAAATTCTCACCTGGGACCCCCAAATCCCCCTCAGGACCCCCAAATTCTCACCTGGGACCTCCCAAATCCCCCTCAGGACCCCCCAAATTCTCACCTGGGACCCCCCAAATCCCCCTCAGGACCCCCAAATTCTCACCTGGGACCCCCAAATCCCCCTCAGGACCCTCAAATCCCCCTCAGGACCCCCAAATCCCCCTCAGGACCCCCAAATCCCCCTCAGAACCCCCAAATTCTCACCTGGGACCCCCAAATCCCCCTCAGGACCCCCCAAATCCCCCTCAGGACCCCCAAATTCTCACCTGGGACCCCCCAAATCCCCCTCAGGACCCCCAAATCCCCCCCAGGACCCCCAAATCCCCCTCAGGACCCCCCAAATCCCCCTCAGGACCCCCAAATTTTCACCTGGGACCCCCCAAATCCCCCTCAGGACCCCCAAATTTTCACCTGGGACCCCCCAAATCCCCCTCAGGACCCCCAAATCCCCCTCAGGACCCCCGAATTCTCACCTGGGACCCCCCAAATCCCCCTCAGGACCCCCAAATCCCCATCAGGACCCCCCTGAGACCCCAAATTTCTCCCAAAATCCGGGGTTTGGGGGTTCCCCTGAATTTTGGGGACCCCCAAACCCCTCCCCCTGAATTTTGGGGACCCCCCCTGAGCCCCCCGAAATTTTCCCCCCCCAGTTCCAGTGAGGGACGATGGGAACCTCCCCGATGTCCCCTCGCACCCCTGTGACAAGGAGGGACCCAACCTCCAGTGGCTCAAGGACCTCTGAGGGACCCCCCAAAATCACCCCCAAATTTTGGGGACCCCCCCCTCGATCCTCGTGAAGGGTTTTGGGGGGGTCCCCCCAATTTTGGGAGTCCCTGAAATAGAGAAGTGAAAGGTTTTGGAGTTTGTTTTTTGGGGTTTATTGAGGGGTTTTTGGGGGGTTTTGGGGTCTCTGGGGTTTTGGGGGTTCAGTCGAAGTCGGGGGTGGAGAATTTGGGGATCCTCGGGGGCTTTTCGGGGGGGCTGGGGGGGGTCCAGGTGGGGGAGGGGCCCAGAGCCGCCTCCTCCCCCCCCTTGGGCTGTGGGGAGAGGGGGGGAGGGGTCAGACCCCAAAAGTGACCCCAAAATTAAACCCAAAATTATCCCTGAATCCCAAAATTAACCCCAAAATTATCCCTGAACCCCAAAATTAACCCCAAAATCATCCCCAAATCCCCCCAAACTCTCCCCAAACCCCCCAAAATCAACCCCAAACCCCCCCAAATCATCCCAAACACCCCAAAATCATCCCCAAATCCCCCAAAACCCCCAAAATCAACCCAAAGCCCCCCCAAGCTCTCCCCAAATCCCCCAAAATCATCCCCCAACCCCCCCAGACCCCCCCAACTGCCCCCAAATCCCCCAAAATAATCCCCAAAGCCCCCAAAATCAACCCCAAATCACCCCTGAACCCCAAAATTAACCCCAAAACCACCCCTGAACCCCAAAATTAAACCCAAAATCACCCCTGAACCCCCCAAACTCTCCTCAAAACCCCCCAAAATCATCCCCAAATCATCCCAAACCCCCCTACGTGATCCCCAAACCTCCCAGAATCTCCCCCAAATCACCCCAAAACCATCCCCAAACCCCCCAAATCCCCCCAAAATCATCCCAAATCCCCCAATCCCCCCAAAACCAACCCCAAATCCCCCCAAATCAACCCCAAATTCCCCAACCAATCCCCCCAAAACCAACCCCAAATCCCCCCAAATCAACCCCAAATTCCCCAAATCCCCCAAAATGCCCCAAACTCTCCCCAAATTCCCCCTAAATCCCCCTAAACACCCCCCAAATCCCCCAAAATCCTTCCAAACCCCCCAAACTCTCCCCAAATCCCCCAAAATCAACCCCAAATCCCCCAAATCATCCCCAAACTCCCCAAAACTCTCCCCAAATCATCCCAAAATCATCCCCAAATCCCCCCCCAACCCCCCAAACCCAACCCCAGACCCCCCAAATCCCCCCCAATCCCCCCAAATCCCCCCCAGACCCCCCAAACTCTCCCCAAAACCCCAAAAATCAACCCCAAACCCCCCCTAAATCCCCCCAAAATCCCCCCCACACCCCCCAAAATCAACCCCAAACCCCCCAAATCACCCCCAAAATCCCCCCAAACGCCCCCCAAATCCCCCCCAAATCCCTCCAAACTCTCCCCAAATCCCCCCAAAATCATCCCCAAATCCCCCCCAAATCCCCCCAAAATCGACCCCAAACCCCCCCAAAACCCCTCCAGACCCCCCAAACTCTCCCCAAAACCCCAAAAATCAACCCCAAACCCCCCCAAACCCCCCCAAAACCCCCCAAAATCCCCCCCAAAATCAACCCCAAATCCCCCCCCGCCCCTCCCCATCCCGGTACCTTTGGGGTTCCCCCGTCGGGGTTTTGGGGTCCCCCCCTGTCCCTGCGCCCTCCCCCCCCCCCCCCGGGGGTCCCGGCGGCGCCGTTTGAGGCCGGGGGGCTCCGGGGGGGGCTCGGGGGGGGTGGGGGGAGGGGCGGGGCCCCTCTCGGGGGGTTCGTTCTCGGCGTTGCCGGGGGTGGGGGCGCCCGGGACCCCCCCGGGGGGACCCCCCTCGTCCTGACGGGAAAATTGGGGGGTCAGGGGGGGATTTTGGGGGGATTTGGGGTTTTTTGGGTGGGTTTGGGGGGTCAGGGGGGGATTTTGGGGGGAGTTTGGGGGGATTTGGGGTTTTTTGGGTGGGTTTGGGGGGATTATGGGGGGAGTTTGGGGGGATTTTTGGGGAGATTTGGGGTTTTTTGGGTGGGTTTGGGGGGATTATGGGGGGATTTTGGGGGAGTTTTAGGGGATTTGGGGTTTTTTGGGGGGGATTTTGGGGTTTTTGGAAGGAGTTTTGGGGATTTTTGGGGGGTTTTTGGGTTTTTGGGGGGATTTTTGGGAGGATTTTGGGGGTTTTTGGGGGGGATTTTGGGGTTTTTGGGGATTTTTGGAAGGAGTTTGGGGGGATTTTTGGGGGGGTTTTGGGGTTTTTGGGAGGATTTTGGGGGGGTTTGGGGGGATTTGGGGGAGTTTGGGGTTTTTTGGGGGGGATTTGGGGTTTTTGGGGAGTTTTGGGGGGATTTTGGGGGGGTTTTGGGATTTTTTGGGGGATTTTGGGGTTTTTTGGAGGCATTTTAGGGGATTTTGGGTGGGTTTGGGGGTTTTTGGGGGATTTTGGGGGGATTTTTGGGGGACTTGGGGGAGTTTTAGAAGATTTTGGGTTTTTTGGGGGAGTTTGGGGGGATTTTGTGGAGTTTGGGGATGGTTTTTGGGGTTATTTGGGTTGTTGTCAGGGTTATTTTGGATGTTTTGGGGTGATTTTGGGTGTTTTCAGGTGTTTTTGGGTGATTTCGGGTGTTTTTGGGGTGGTTTCGAGTGTTTTTGGGGCTATTTCAGGTGGTTTTGGGGTGTTTTTGCGTGTTTTGGGGTTATTTTGGGTGTTTTTGGGGTGATTTCAGGTGTCTTTGGGATGTTTTCGGGTGTTTGTTTTCAGGTGTTTTTGGGGTGATTTTGTGTGGTTTTGGGGTGTTTTTCGGGTTATTTTGGGTGGTTTTGGGGTGTTTTCGGGGTGTTTTCGGGTGTTTTTGGGTTATTTTGGGTGTTTTCGGGTGTTTTTGGGGTGTTTTGGGGTGGTTTTGGGGTGTTTTGGGGTGTTTTGGGTCGCTCACCTGCAGCAGCACTGTCAGCTGTCCCTGCCAGTAGCGATCCCCGTGTGAGTCCAGCACCTGCATCAGGAACCTGCGGGGGCGGGGCCGGGGTGGGCGGGGCCTCCATGGGCGGGGCCCAGGTGAGGGTGGGGCCCAGGTGTGGGTGGGGCCTCCATGGGCGGGACCAGGTGTGGGTGGGGTCTCCATGGGCGGGACCAGGTGTGGGTGGGGTCTCCATGGGTGGGGCCCAGGTGTGGGTGTGGCCCAGGTGTGGGTGGGGGCTCCATGGGTGGGGCCCAGGTGTGTCCCTCCCTTTGGGGCGGCTCCAAGGGCAGGTCCCAGGTGTCCCCAGACCCCCCAGGTGTATCTCAGGTGTCCCCAGGTGTCTCAGGGTATATCTCAGGTGTCCCCAGGTGTCCCCAGACCTCCGCACGTGTCCCCAGGTGTGTCTGGGTGTATCTCAGGTGTGTCCCCAGCTGTCCCCAAGTGTCCCAGGTGTGTCCCAGGTGTCCCCAGGTGTGTTTCACCTGTCCCAGGTGTGTCCCCAGCTGTCCCCAGGTGTCCCCAAGTGTCCCAGGTGTGTCTCAGGTGTCCCAGGTGTGTCCCCAGGTGTGTCAGGGTTGTCCCAGGTGTCCCCAGGTGTGTTTCACCTGTCCCAGGTGTGTCCCCAGGTGTATCTCAGGTGTGTCCCCAGGTGTATCTCAGGTGTCCCAGGTGTATCTCAGGTGTCCCCAGGTGTCCCCAGGTGTATCTCAGGTGTCCCCAGGTGTCCCCAGGTGTGTTTCACCTGTCCCAGGTGTGTTTCAGGTGTGTTTCACCTGTCCCAGGTGTATCTCAGGTGTATCTCAGGTGTCTCTCAGGTGTCTCTCAGGTGTATCTCAGGTGTCCCCAGGTGTGTCTCAGGTGTCCCCAGGTGTGTCTCAGGTGTCCCCAGGTGTCTCTCAGGTGTCCCCAGGTGTCTCTCAGGTGTCCCCAGGTGTGTTTCACCTGTCCCAGGTGTGTTTCAGGTGTCCCCAGGTGTGTCTCAGGTGTGTTTCAGGTGTGTTTCAGGTGTATTTCGTGTGTCCCCACCTGCGCTCCAGCTGCAGTCTCCGGGTCACTCTCTGCACCTGTCTCAGTCTCTGCAGCGCCCGCGCGTTCACCTGGGGGAGGGGCACGGCACAGAGGGGGCGTGGCCAGGGAAAGGGGCGTGGCCAATGAAAGGGGGCGTGGCCAGGGAAAGGGGCATGGCACTGTGGGGGCGGGGCCAGGGAAAGGGGCGTGGTCAGGGAAAGGGGCGGGGCCAGACCTGAGGGCGGGGCTCAAACCCAGGGGCGTGGCCAATAAAATGTCAATCAACAGAAGGGGCGTGGTCAATGAAAAGGGGCGGGGCTTAGACCCGGGGTGTGGACCGGGAAGGGGGCGTGGCCAATGGAAAGGGGCGTGTCCCGTGTTTTGGGGGCGTGTCCGTGTCCCGGGGACATGTCCAGGTGTTTGGGGGCGTGTCCATGTCCAGGGGGCGTGTCCCGTGTCTGTGTCCCATGTCCCCATCTCGTGTCCCGTGTCTGTGTGTCCGTGTGTCCGTGTCCCGTGTCCCTCTGTCCCGCGTCCCATGTCCGTGTGTCCCGTGTCCATGTGTCCCCTGTCCCGTGTCTGTGTGTCCCATGTCCCGTGTCCGTGTGTCCCCATCCCGTGTCCGTGTGTCCCCTGTCCGTGTGTCCCCTGTCCCGTGTCCGTGTCCCCTGTCCCGTGTCCGTGTCCCATGTCCCGTGTCCGTGTGTCCGTGTGTCCGTGTGTCCCTCTGTCCCGTGTCCGTGTCCGTGTGTCCCGTGTCTGTGTGTCCATGTCCCGTGTCCCCTGTCCCGTGTCCGTGTGTCCGTGTGTCCGTGTGTCCGTGTGTCCCTCTGTCCGTGTGTCCGTGTGTCCGTGTGTCCCCATCCCCTGTCCCATGTCCCTCTGTCCGTGTGTCCGTGTGTCCGTGTGTCCCATGTCCCGTGTCCGTGTGTCCATGTATCCCATGTCCGTGTATCCCATGTCCGTGTGTCCCATGTCTCTGTCCGTGTGTCCGTGTGTCCATGTATCCCATGTCCATGTGTCCGTGTGTCCCATGTCCCGTGTCCCTGTCCGTGTGTCCCGTGTCCATGTATCCCGTGTGTCCGTGTGTCCATGTATCCTGTGTGTCCGTGTGTCCGTGTGTCCATGTATCCCGTGTGTCCCGTGTCCCGTGTCCGTGTGTCCGTGTATCCCGTGTGTCCGTGTGTCCGTGTGTCCGTGTGTCCCGTGTGTCCGTGTGTCCCGTGTGTCCGTGTGTCCGTGTATCCCATGTCCGTGTGTCCGTGTGTCCATATCCCATGTCCGTGTATCCCGTGTGTCCGTGTGTCCCCCTGTCCCATGTCCCATGTCCCGTGTCCGTGTGTCCGTGTGTCCCCCTGTCCCGTGTCCGTGTGTCCGTGTATCCCATGTCCGTGTGTCCGTGTGTCCATATCCCATGTCCGTGTATCCCGTGTGTCCGTGTGTCCCCCTGTCCCATGTCCCATGTCCCGTGTCCGTGTGTCCGTGTGTCCCCCTGTCCCGTGTCCGTGTGTCCGTGTATCCCGTGTCCGTGTGTCCGTGTGTCCGTGTATCCCATGTCCGTGTGTCCGTGTGTCCGTGTATCCCGTGTCCGTGTGTCCGTGTGTCCATGTATCCCATGTCCGTGTGTCCGTGTGTCCGTGTGTCCGTGTGTCCCGTGTGTCCGTGTGTCCGTGTGTCCGTGTGTCCGTGTGTCCATGTCCCGTGTCCGTGTGTCCCGTGTGTCTGTGTGTCCGTGTGTCCCATGTCCGTGTGTCCCATGTCCGTGTATCCCGTGTGTCCGTGTGTCCCTCTGTTCCGTGTCCGTGTGTCCGTGTGTCCGTGTGTCCGTGTATCCCGTGTGTCCGTGTGTCCATGTCCCGTGTCCCGTGTGTCCCGTGTGTCCGTGTGTCCGTGTATCCTGTGTCCATGTGTCCCATGTCCCTCTGTCCCGTGTCCGTGTGTCCGTGTATCCCGTGTGTCCGTGTGTCCGTGTGTCCCGTGTGTCCGTGTGTCCGTGTGTCCGTGTGTCCGTGTGTCCGTGTCCGTGTGTCCGTGTGTCCCTCTGTCCGTGTCCGTGTGTCGGTACCTGTCGTATTTCCCGGCAGCGCCGTCCCAGTCCCTGCAGTTTCAGTCGGCGCCGCCGCAGCTCCGGCCCCTCCCCCTCTCCCCTCCCCCCGCGCCGGGGGCGGGGCTGGGCTGGGGGGAGGGGCTGGGGTGGGGGGAGGGGCGCTGCTGTGGAGGCCCCGCCCCCCTCGGGCCCCCCCTCGGGCCCCCCCTCGGGTTCTCCTTCGCTTTCCAGAATGTTCCCCCCGAAGAGCGGCTCCAGCGCCAGCCCCGCCCCCGGCGGCGCCGAGAACTCCTCGAAAGAGACCCCGGCCATGCCTGGGGGAGGGGCTCCCAGTTCATCCCAGTTCATCCCAGTGACCCCCCCAGTTCATCCCAGTCCATCCCAGTTCATCCCAGTAACCCCCCAGTGCTCCCCCAGTTCATCCCAGTCCATCCCAGTAACCCCAAGAACTCCTCGAAAGAGACCCCGGCCATGCCTGGGGGAGGGGCTCCCAGTTCATCCCAGTTCATCCCAGTTCATCCCAGTTCATCCCAGTCCATCCCAGTCCATCCCAGTGACCCCCCCCAGTGCTCCCAGTGACCCCCCCAGTTCATCCCAGTTCATCCCAGTTCATCCCAGTTCATTCCAGTGACCCCCCCAGTTCATCCCAGTTCATCCCAGTTCATCCCAGTCCATCCCAGTAACCCCCCCAGTTCATCCCAGTTCATCCCAGTGACCCCGAGAACTCCTCGAAAGAGACCCCGGCCATGCCTGGGGGAGGGGCTCCCAGTTCATCCCAGTTCATCCCAGTTCATCCCAGTTCATCCCAGTAACCCATCCCAGTTCATCCCAGTCCATCCCAGTGACCCCCCCCAGTTCATCCCAGTCCATCCCAGTTCATCCCAGTTCATCCCAGTTCATCCCAGTGACCCCAGTAACCCCCCAGTGCCCCCCAGTAGCTCCCAGTTCCCTCCCAGTGCCCCCTCACTCATCCCAGTCCCCCCCAGTTCCCTCCCAGTTCCCCCCCAGTGCTCCCAGTAACCCCCCAGTGCTCCCCCAGTAGCTCCCAGTCCCCCCAGTTCATCCCAGTAACCCCTCAGTGCCCCCCAGTGCTCCCAGTAACGCCCCCCGCTCCCCCAGTTCCCCCCCAGTTCTCTCCCAGTCCCCCCCAGTTCTCTCCCAGTCCCCCCCAGTGCTCCCCCAGTTCCCTCCCAGTTCCCTCCCAGTTCCCCCCCCGCCCCGTGACGTCACGCACCGCCCGATGACGTCACCGGCGGCGGCCTCGGCCGGGCCCGGAGCGCGGCGACCCCGCCTGAGGGGGAGAGGGGGCGCGCGGTGATGACGTCACTGCGACCAAAGCGGAAGTGACGTGTTTTGGGCGGTGCGGGGCGCGCGGCAGTGACGTCAGCGCGGCTGCGACGGGAGCGGGAGGTACCGGAGGGGAAAATTCCCGGGAATTTCTGGGGAATTTCGGGAATTTCGGGAATTTCGGGAGGTTCGGGGGTGGGGGAGGGGCTGGGACCGTGCGGGGGGGGCTCCGGGCTGCTCCCAGTGCTCCCAGTTCATCCCAGTGCTCCCAGTTTGAGCTCCCAGTTCATCCCTGTTCATTCCAGTTTGAGCCGTGTCCCTGCTCCCAGTTCATCCCAGTGATCCCAGTTTGAGCTCCCAGTTCACCCAGTTTGAGCCCTGTCTCTATTCCCAGTTCTCCCAGTTTGAGCCCTGTCTTTATTCCCAGTTGCTCCCAGTATCCCCAGTTTGAGCCGTGTCTCTGCTCCCAGTTCATCCCAGTCCATCCCAGTTCATCCCAGTGCTCCCAGTGCTCCCAGTCTGAGCCCTGTCTGTACTCTCAGTCCATCCCAGTTCATCCCAGTTTGAGCTGTGTCTCTATTCCCAGTGCTCCCAGTTGCTCCCAGTTCATCCCAGTATCCCCAGTATCCCCAGTTCCCCCAGTTTGGGCCATGTCTGTATTCCCAGTTCCCCCAGTTTGAGCTGTGTCTCTATTCCCAGTGCTCCCAGTCCATCCCAGTTCATCCCAGTTCATCCCAGTATCCCCAGTCTGGGCCATGTCCCTGCTCCCAGTGCTCCCAGTTTGAGCTGTGTCTCTATTCCCAGTGCTCCCAGTGCTCCCAGTATCCCCAGTATCCCCAGTCTGAACCATGTCTCTATTCCCAGTTCTCCCAGTTTGAGCCCTGTCTTTATTCCCAGTTGCTCCCAGTATCCCCACTTTGAGCCGTGTCTCTGCTCCCAGTTCATCCCAGTTCATCCCAGTTCATCCCAGTTTGAGCTGTGTCTCTATTCCCAGTGCTCCCAGTCCATCCCAGTATCCCCAGTCTGAGCTGTATCTCTATTCCCAGTGCTCCCAGTTGCTCCCAGTTGCTCCCAGTGCTCCCAGTTCACCCAGTTTGAGCCGTGTCTCTATTCCCAGTGCTCCCAGTCCATCCCAGTTTGCCCAGTTCCCCCAGTCTGGGCCATGTCCCTGCTCCCAGTCCATCCCAGTATCCCCAGTTTGAGCTGTATCTCTATTCCCAGTGCTCCCAGTCCATCCCAGTGCTCCCAGTTGCTCCCAGTCCATCCCAGTATCCCCAGTCTGGGCCATGTCTCTATTCCCAGTGCTCCCAGTGCTCCCAGTCCATCCCAGCCCATCCCAGTCCCCCCAGTTGCTCCCAGTATCCCCAGTCTGAGCTGTATCTCTATTCCCAGTGCTCCCAGTGCTCCCAGTGCTCCCAGTATCCCCAGTATCCCCAGTTCCCCCAGTCTGGGCCATGTCCCTGCTCCCAGTGCTCCCAGTTTGAGCTGTGTCTCTATTCCCAGTTGCTCCCAGTCCATCCCAGTTCACCCAGTTTGAGCCGTGTCTCTATTCCCAGTGCTCCCAGTCCATCCCAGTTGCTCCCAGTCCATCCCAGTCCATCCCAGTTCCCCCAGTCTGGGCCATGTCCTTGCTCCCAGTGCTCCCAGTTTGAGCTGTATCTCTATTCCCAGTGCTCCCAGTTGCTCCCAGTGCTCCCAGTCCATCCCAGTTTGCCCAGTTCCCCCAGTCTGGGCCATGTCCCTGCTCCCAGTGCTCCCAGTTTGAGCTGTGTCTCTATTCCCAGTGTTCCCAGTGCATCCCAGTCCATCCCAGTCCATCCCAGTTCCCCCAGTTTGAGGGATGTCCCTGGCTGACGAGCTGCTGGCTGACCTGGAGGAGGCCGCGGGGGAGGAGGATGAAGCCGAAGGCTCCGAGGGGGGGGAGGAGCCCCCGATCGAGGACGTTCGGGAGGAGCCGGAGCCGCCCGAGGCCGCCGAGTCCGTGAGGAGCATCGCAAAGTTATGGGGGTCCAGAGCGGTGAGAGAGACTGAAAACACCCAAAATTACCCCAAAATCACCCAAAACCACCTGAAATTACCCCAAAATCACCCTAAAATACCCCAAAAACACCCCTGAAACCCCCTGAACCCCCTGTGAGGAGCATCGCGAAGCTGTGGGGGTCCAGAGCGGTGAGAGAGACTGAAAACACCCAAAAACACCCAAAAACACCCCAAAAACACCCAAAAACACCCAAAAACACCCCAAAACACCCAAAAACACCCAAAAACACCCGAAATTACCCCAAAAACACCCTAAAATACCCCAAAATACCCCAAAACCACCCGTGAAACACCCCTGAACCCCCCGTGAGGAGCATCGCCAAGCTGTGGGGGTCCAGAGCGGTGAGAAACACCCAAAAACACCCAAAAACACCCAAAAACACCCAAAAACACCCAAAAACCACCCTAAAATACCCCAAAAACACCCGAAAACACCCGAAATTACCCCAAAAACACCCAAAATACCCCAAAATACCCCAAAACCACCCCTGAAACACCCCTGAACCCCCTGTGAGGAGCATCGCCAAGCTGTGGGGGTCCAGAGCGGTGAGAAACACCCAAAAACACCCAAAAACACCTGAAATTACCCCAAAAACACCTGAAATTACCCCAAAAACACCCAAAAACACCCGAAATTACCCCAAAATACCCCAAAAACACCCAAAAATACCCCAAAACCACCCCTGGACCCCCCGTGAGGAGCATCGCAAAGTTATGGGGGTCCAGAGCGGTGAGAAACCCCCAAAAACACCCAAAATTACCCCAAAATCACCCAAAAACACCCCAAAATACCCCAAAATACCCCAAACCACCCAAAAATACCCCAAAATCCACCCCTGAAACTCCCCTGGACCCCCTGTGAGGAGCATCGCCAAGTTATGGGGGTCCAGAGCAGTGAGAAACACCCAAAAACACCCAAAAACACCCAAAAACACCCCAAAATACCCCAAAATTACCCTAAAATACCCCAAAAACACCTAAATCACCCTAAAATACCCCAAAACCACCCCTGGACCCCCTGTGAGGAGCATCGCAAAGCTGTGGGGGTCCAGAGCGGTGAGAAACACCCAAAAACACCCGAAATTACCCCAAAATCACCCTAAAATACCCCAAAAACACCCAAAAACACCCAAAACCACCCAAAAACACCCCAAAATTACCCCAAAATCACCCCAAAATACCCCAAAAACACCCAAAACCACCCAAAACAGCCCAAAAACACCTGAAAAAACCTGAAATTACCCCAAAAACACCCAAAAATACCCAAAAATACCCCAAAACCACCCCAAAAATATCCAAAATCACCCCAAAACACCTGAAATTAACCCAAAACACCCAAAACCACCCCAAAATACCCTCAAAACACCCCAAAACACCCAAAATTACCCCAAAACACCCAAAAATATCCAAAAAATACCCAAAACACCCAAAATCCTTCAAAATTACCCCAAAAAACCCCAAATCCATCCCAAAATTCCCAAAAATTCCCCAAAAAAATCCCCAAAAATCCCAAAAAAATCCCAAAAAAATCCCAAAAAATCCCAAAAATCCCCAAAAAATCCCAATAATTCCCCAAAAATTCCCAAAAATTCCAAAAAAATCCCGAAAGATCCCAAAAAATCCCAAAAATTCCCCAAAAATCCCAAAAATTCCCAAAAAATCCCAAAAATTCCCCAAAAATCCCAAATCCATCCCAAAATTCCCAAAAAATCTCAAAAAGCCCCAAATCCACTCCAAAAAAATCCCCAAAAATCCCAAATCCATCCCAAAATTCCCAAAAAATCCCCAAAAAATCCCAAAAATTCCCCAAAATTCCCAAAAAATCCCAAATCCATCCCAAAATTCCCAAAAAATCTTAAAAAGCCCCAAATCCACTCCAAAAAAATCCCAAAAAATCCCAAATCCATCCCAAAATTCCCAAAAAATCCCAATAATTCCCCAAAAATCCCAAAAATTCCCAAAAAATCCCAAAAATTCCCTAAAAATCCCCAAATCCATTAAAAAAAATCCCAAAAAATCCCAAAATCCCCCAAATCCACCCCAAAATTCCCAAAAATCCCCAAATCCACCCCAAACCCCCGGAATTTTGGGATTTTCCCGCAGTTTGCCGAGATCATGCAGAAAATCGAGGAATACATCGGGAAACAGCCCAAGGCTGCTGAAGGTGAGCCCAAAATTCCCAAATTTCCCCAGAATTCCCAAATTTCCCTTCCCAACCCCCAAAATTCCCAAATTTCCCTTCCCAAACCCCAAAATTCCCAAATTTCCCCAGAATTCCCAAATTTCCCTTCCCAGAGCCCCAAAATTCCCAAATTTCCCCAGAATTCCCAAATTTCCCTTCCCAGAGCCCAAAATTCCCAAATTTCCCCAGAATTCCCAAATTTCCCTTCCCAGAGCCCCAAAATTCCCAAATTTCCCTTCCCAGAGCCCCAAAATTCCCAAATTTCCCTTCCCAAATTTCCTCAAAATTCCCGAATTTCCATTCCCAGAGCCCCAAAATTCCCAAGTTTCCCTTCCCAAACCCCAAAATTCCCGAATTTCCATTCCCAAACCCCAAAATTCCCAAATTTCTGCTCCCAAACCCCAAAATTCCCAAATTTCCCCAGAATTCCCAAATTTCCTCTTCCCAGAGCCCCAAAATTCCCAAATTTCCCCACAATTCCCAAATTTCCCTTCCCAGAGCCCCAAAATTCCCAAATTTCTGCTCCCAAACCCCAAAATTCCCAAATTTCCCTTCCCAAACCCCAAAATTCCCAAATTTCTGCTCCCAAACCCCAAAATTCCCAAATTCCCCCAGAATTCCCAAATTTCCCTTCCCAGAGCCCCAAATTCCCAAATTTCTGCTCCCAAACCCCAAAATTCCCAAATTTCCCTTCCCAGAGCCCAAAATTCCCAAATTTCCCCAAAATTCCCAAATTTCCCTTCCCAAAACCCCAAAATTCCCAAATTTCCTCTTCCCAAACCCCAAAATTCCCAAATTTCCGCTCCCAAACCCCAAAATTCCCAAATTTTCGCTTCCCAGAGCCCAAAATTCCCAAATTTCCCCAAAATTCCCAAATTTCCCTTCCCAGAGCCCCAAAATTCCCAAATTTTTGGAGGATTTTGGGGAATTTGGGGGATTTTTGGGGAATTTTGGGTGGACTTTGGGGTTTCCTGCTGGATTTTTGGGTGGATTTTGGGGAGTTTTGGGAATTCTGGGTGGATTTGGGGTTCCCAGGTGGATTTTTGGGAATTTTGGGGTTTCCTGATGGAATTTTGGGGAATTCTGAGTGGATTTGGGGGTTCCAGGTGGAATTTTGGGGTTCCCAGATGGATTTTTGGGGAATTTTGGGTGGATTTTGGGTTTTTTGGGAATTCTGGGTGGATTTTGGGGTTTCCAGGTGAAATTTTTGGGAATTTTGGGTGGATTTTGGGGTTTCCCGGGTGGATTTTGTGTTTCCTGCTGGAATTTTGGGGTTTCCAGGTGGAATTTTGGGTGGATTTTTGGGAATTTTGGGGTTTCCTGATGGAATTTTGGTGAATTTTGGGTGAATTTGGGGGTTTCCCGTTGGAATTTTGGTGAATTTTGGGTGGATTTTTGGGAATTTGGGGTTTCCCGTTGGAATTTTGGTGAATTTTGGGTGGATTTTTGGGAATTTGGAGTTTCCCGTTGGAATTTTTGGGAATTTTGGGTGGATTTTTGGGAATTTGGAGTTTCCCGTTGGAATTTTTGGGAATTTTGGGTGGATTTTTGGGAATTTGGAGTTTCCCGTTGGAATTTTTGGGAATTTTGGGTGGATTTTGGGGTTTCCTGATGGAATTTTGGGGTTTCCCGGGTGGATTTTGTGTTTTCCCGCTGGAATTTTTGGGAATTTTGGGTGAATTTTGTGTTTTCCCGCTGGAATTTTGGTGAATTTTGGGTGGATTTTGGGGTTTCCCAGTTGGATTTTGTGTTTCCTGCTGGAATTTTGGGGTTTCCAGGTGGAATTTTTGGGAATTTTGGGGTTTCCCGAGTTGATTTTGTGTTGCCCGCTGGAATTTTGGGTGGATTTGGGGAATTTTTGGGGTTTCCCAGTTGGATTTTGTGTTTCCCGCTGGAATTTTTGGGAATTTTGGGTGGATTTTGTGTTTCCCACTGGAATTTTGGGGTTTCCAGGTGGAATTTTTGGGAATTTTGGGTGGATTTTGGGGTTTCTTTGGTGTATTTTGTGTTTCCTGATGGAATTTTGTGTGGATTTTTGGGAATTTTGTGTGGATTTTGTGTTTCCCGCTGGAATTTTGGGTGGATTTGGGGGAATTTTTGGGGTTTCCCGAGTGGATTTTGGAGTTTCCTGCTGGAATTTTTGGGAATTTGGGGTGGATTTTGGGTGGATTTTGGGGAATTTTGGGGTTTCCCGAGTGGATTTTGTGTTTCCCACTGGAATTTTGGGTGGATTTTGGGGTTTCCCGCTGGAATTTTGGTGAATTTTGGGTGGATTTTGTGTTTCCCACTGGAATTTTTGTGAATTTTGGGTGGATTTTGGTGTTTTTGGGCAGTTTTGGGGCCGGTGGAGGCGGCTCCCGAGTACCGGGTGATCGTGGACGCCAACAACCTGACGGTGGAGATCGAGAACGAGCTCAGTGAGAGCGGATTTGGGGGAATTCGGGGAATTTGGGGAATTTTGGGGGGAATTTGGGGGATTTTGGGGATTTTGGGGGAATTTGGGGAATTTTTTGGGTCTGATTTTGGGGGTTTTGGGGGCAGTTTGGGGGATTTTGGGTCTGATTTTGGAGATTTATGGGGGGAATTTGGGGAATTTTGGGGGGAATTTTGGGGAATTTGGGGATTTTGGGGGAAATTTGGGTCTGATTTGGGTGGATTTTGGGGGATTTTGGGTCTGATTTTGAGGGGTTTTGGGGGGAGTTTGGGGGATTTTGGGGGAATCTGGGGAATTTTGGGGAATTTTGGGGGAATTTGGGGATTTTTTGGGGGATTTTGGGTCTGATTTGGGTTTGATTTTGGGGGTTTTGGGGGATTTTGTGTCTGATTTGGGGATTTTGGGGGGAATTTGGGGGATTTTGGGGAAATTTGGGGATTTTGGGGGGGAATTTCGGGGATTTTGGGTCGGATTTTGGGTCTGATTTGGGGGCTTTTGGGGGGATTTTGGGGGATTTTGGGGGAATTTGGGTCTGATTTGGGAATTTTGGGTCAGATTTGGGGGGTTTGGGGGGAATTTGGGGGATTTTGGGTGGAATTTGAGGAGAATTTGGGGATTTTGGGGGCATTTTGGGGGGAATTTGAAGGATTTTGGGTCTGATTTTGGGGATTTGGGGGGGGGATTTTGGGGGGAATTTGGGGGAATTTGGGTCTGATTTTAGGTCTGATTTGGGGATTTTGGGGGAAATTTGGGGGAGTTTGGCTCTGATTTTGGGGATTTTTTGTGGGGATTTTGGTTATGATTTTGGGGATTTTTGGGGGGGAATTTGGGGGATTTTGGGGCATTTTGGGTCTGATTTTGGGTCTGATTTTGGGGATTTTTTGGGGGGATTTTGGGTCTGATTTTGGGTCTGATTTTGGGTCTGATTTTGGATCTGATTTTGGGGATTTTGGGTCTGATTTTGGGTATTTTTTGGGGGGATTTTGGGTCTGATTTTGTGTCTGATTTTGGGGATTTTTGGGGGGAATTTGTGGGATTTTGGGTCTGATTTTGGGGATTTTGGGTCTGATTTTGGGGATTTTTTGGGGCTCCCCACCAGACATCATCCACAAGTTTATCCGGGATAAATATTCCAAGAGATTCCCGGAGCTGGAGTCGCTGGTTCCCAACGCCCTGGATTACATCCGCACCGTCAAGGTGGGTGGGGACACAGAAACACCCAAAAACACCCAAAAACACCCCAAAACCAGCCAAAAACACCCCGAAAACACCCCAAAACACCCCAAAAATGCCCAAAAACACCCCAAAACACCCCCAAAACACCCCAAAAATACCCAAAAACACCCCAAAATACCCCAAAAAAACCACTAAAAATGCCCCAAAAATACCCCAAAATATCCCAACACCCCAAAATATCCCAAAACACCCCAAACACCCCAAAAACACCCAAAACCACCCCAAAATATCCCAAAATATCCCAAAACCAGCCCCAAAAACAACCCCGAATATCCCAAAAAACCCAAAATACCGAAAGCACCCCAAAATTCCCTCAAAAAACCCCAAAACCTGCCCCAAAATACCCAAAAAAAACCCCAAAAAAGCCAAACCTTCCACAAAATCTCCCAAAAACCCCAAAAAAACCCAAAAATCCCAAAAAACCCCAAAAATCCCCAAAAATTCCTCAAAAAGCCTCAAAAATCCCCCAAAAATCCCTAAAAAGCCCCCAAAAAAACCCCCCAAAAAACCTCAAAAATCCCAAAAGAACCCAAAAAAAATCCCCAAAAAAAACCTCAAAACTCCCAAAAAACCAAAAATCCCAAAAACCCCTCAAAAAACCAAAAAAAAAACCCCAAAAAATTCCCCAAAATCCCCCAAACCCCCCCAAAAAACCCAAAAAAACCCAAAAATCCCAAAAAAAACTAAAAATCCCCCAAACCCCCCCAAATTCCGTTCGATCCCTTCGGATTTTCCTGGATTTGGATTTTCCTGGGAAGTTTTTGGGGGATTTTGGGAATTTTTTTACTTTTTTGGATTTTTTTAGGGTGAATTTTGGGGTTTTTTGGACTCCCGGATTTTTTTGGGGTTGAATTTTGTGTTTTTCTTTAAAATCTCAGAATTTTTTGAGGTTGAATTTTGGGGTTTTTTTCTTCAAAATCCCAGATTTTTTTGGGTTGAATTTTGGATTTTTTTTCTTCAAAATCCCAAATTTTTTTGGGTTGAATTTTGTGTTTTTCTTTAAAATCCCAGATTTTTTTGGGGTTGAATTTTGGGGTTTTTTTTTGATTCCCAGATTTTTTTGGGGGTCAAATTTTGGTTTTTTTTTCTTTAACTCCCAAATTTTTTTGGGTTGAATTTTGTATTTTTCTTTAAAATCTCAGAATTTTTTTTGGGTTGAATTTTGGGATTTTTTTACTCTCCCAAATTTTTTTGGGGTGGGATTTTGGGAATTTTTTGATTTTCCTGGATTTTTTTGGGTTGAATTTTGGGGATTTTTTTTTTTGACTTTCCCGAATTTTTTTTTTTTGGATTTTTCTTAAATCTCAGATTTTTTGGGGGTAAATTTTGGGTTGAATTTTGTTTTTTTTTTCTTCAAAATCTCAGATTTTTTTGGGTTGAATTTTGGGGTTTTTTTTGATTCCCAGATTTTTTTTGGGTCAAATTTTGGGTTTTTTTTTCCTTTCCCAGAATTTTTTTCAGTTTATTTTTTCAACTCTCTTTGATATTTTGATTTTTGGGTTGAATTCTGCAGGAATTGGGCAATTCCCTGGATAAATGCAAGAACAACGAGAACGTTCAGCAGATCCTGACCAACGCCACCATCATGGTGGTCAGCGTGACGGCCTCCACCACACAGGGGTCACCAAAATTCCCAAAATTCCCAAAATTCCGGAATTCCAGGGGGATTTGGGGCATTTGGGGAATTTTTGGGGAATTTTTGGGGATTTTTTGGGGGATTTTTGGGAATTTTTTGGGGAATTTTTGGGATTTTTTGGGGGATTTTTTGGGGATTTTTGGGGATTTTATGGGGAATTTTGGGGGATTTTTTTTTTAGTTTTTGGTGAATTTTTGGTAGAATTTTTGGGAATTTTCAGGGAATTTTCATGGATATTTTTTTAATTTTTTGGGGAATTTTTTGGGATTTTTGGGAATTTTTGGGGGAATTTTTGGGGGATTTTTGGGGATTTTTGGGGGGAATTTGGGGGATTTTATGGGGAATTTTGGGGATTTTTTTTGGTATTTTTGGGAATTTTATGGGGAATTTTTGGGGGATTTTTTTTTAATTTTTGGGGGATTTTTTTTGAATTTTGGGGGGAATTTTTGGGAATTTTCAGGGAATTTCTTGGGAATTTGGGGGAATTTTCATGGATTTATTTTTTTGAATTTTTTGGGAATTTTTTGGGGATTTTTGGGGATTTTTTTGGGGGATTTTTTTTGGATTTTTGGGGATTTTATGGGGAATTTTTGGGGATTTTTTTTGGAATTTTTGTGGAATTTTTGGGGAATTTTTGGGGGATATTTGGGGGATTTTTTTTTGAATTTTCAGGGAATTTTTTTGGAATTATTGGGAATTTTTGGGGATTTTGGGGGAATTTTGGGGATTTTTTGGGGAATTTTTTGGGAATTTTGGGGAATTTTCATGGATTTTTTTTTTGGAACTTTTTGGGATTTTTGGGAATTTTTGGGGATTTTTTGGGGAATTTTGGGGGGATTTTTTGGGGGAATTTTTTGGGGAATTTTTGGGTTTTTTTGGGGTGTTTTTCGGGGTTTTTGGGGTGGCTGATCCCGAATTTGGGGTGAATTTTGTGGTTTTTGGGGTTTTTGGGGTGGCTGATCCCGAATTCGGGGTGAATTTTGTGGTTTTTGGGGTTTTTGGGGTCGCTGATCCCAAATTTTGGGTGTTTTTTGTGTTTTGAGCAGGCAGCAGCTGTCGGAGGAGGAGCTGGGGCGCATCGAGGACGCGTGTGACACGGCCGCGCTCATTTTGGGGATTTTTGGGGTGGTTTTTGGGGTGTATTTAGGGTTTTTTGGGGTGAATTTTGGGGTTTTTGGGGTTTTTGGGGTCGCTGATCCCGAATTTTGGGTGTTTTTTGGGTTTTGAGCAGGCAGCAGCTGTCGGAGGAGGAGCTGGGGCGCATCGAGGACGCGTGTGACGTGGCCGCGCTCATTTTGGGGATTTTTGGGGTGGTTTTTGGGGTGTATTTAGGGTTTTTTGGGGTGGTTTTTGGGGTTTTTGGGGTTTTTGGGGTGGCTGATCCCGAATTTGGGGTGTTTTTTGTGTTTTGAGCAGGCAGCAGCTGTCGGAGGAGGAGCTGGGGCGCATCGAGGACGCGTGTGACATGGCGCTGGCGCTGAGCGGGGCCAAGCTGAGGATTTACGAGTACGTGGAGTCCCGAATGTCCTTCATCGCCCCCAACCTCTCCCTCATCCTCGGGGCCTCCACCGCCGCCAAAATCATGGGTGAGGAACACCAAAATCAGCCAGAAACAACCCAAAATCACCCAAAAACACCCCAAAATCACCCAAAAACAGCCCAAAATCACCCAAAACACCCCAAAAACACCCAAAAACAGCCCAAAATCACCCAAAACACCCTAAAATCACCCAAAACACCCCAAAATCACCCAAAAACAGCCCAAAATCACCCAAAACACCCTAAAATCACCCCAAAACAGCCCAAAATCACCCAAAACCAACCCAAAATCACCCAGAAACACCCCAAAATCACCCAAAAACACCCCAATATCACCCCAAAACAGCCCAAAATCACCCAAAACACCCTAAAATCACCCAAAACACCCCAAAATCACCCAGAAACACCCCAAAATCACCCAAAAACACCCAAAATCACCCAAAACCACCCCAAAATCACCCAGAAACAGCTCAAAATCACCCAAAAACACTCAAAACACCCCAAAATCACCCAAAAACACCCCAAAAACACCCAAAACACCCTAAAATCACCCAAAACACCCCAAAAACACCCAAAATCACCCAAAAACACCCCAAAAACACCCAAAAACACCCCAAAAACACCACGGAAAAATTGTCCCCAAAATGGGGAAATTGTGGGGAAAATGGGAAAAATCTGAGTGAAAAAACAGCAAAAATGCTCATAAAAAAATCACAAAAATTCCCATTAAAAACCCCAAAAATTCTCATTAAAAACCCAAAAATTCTCATTAAAAAACCCAAAAATTCGTATTAAAAACCCCAAAAATTCTCATAAAAACCCCAAAAATCTTCATTAAAAACCCCAAAAATCCTCATTAAAAACCCCAAAAAACTCTCATTAGAAACCCCAAAAATTCTCATTAAAAAACCCAAAAATCCTCATTAAAAACCCCAAAAATCCTCCCAAAAAACCCCAAAAATCCTCATTAAAACCACCAAAAATTCTCATTAAAAACCCCAAAAATTCTCATTAAAAACCCCAAAAATTCTCATTAAAAACCCAAAAATTCTCATTAAAAAACCCAAAAATCCTCATTAAAAACCCCAAAAATTCTCATTAAAACCCCCAAAATCCTCCCAAAAAACCCCAAAAATCTTCATTAAAAACCCAAAAATTCTCATTAAAAACCCCAAAAATCCTCCCAAAAAACCACAAAAATTCTCATTAAAACCCAAAAATTCTCATTAAAAACCCCAAAAATCCTCATAAAAACCCCAAAAATCCTCATAAAAACCCCAAAAATTCTCATTAAAAAACCCAAAAATCCTCATTAAAAACCCCAAAAATTCGCATTAAAAACCCCAAAAATTCTCATTAAAAACCCCAAAAATTCTCATTAAAATCCCCAAAAATCCTCCCAAAAAACCCCAAAAATTCTCATTAAAACCCCAAAAATTCTCATAAAAACCCCAAAATCCTCATTAAAATTCCCAAAAATTCTCATTAAAAACCCCAAAAATCCTCATAAAAACCACCAAAAATTCGCATTAAAATCGCCAAAAATTCTCATTAAAAACCCAAAAAATTCTCATTAAAAAACCCAAAAATTCTCATTAAAAACCCCAAAAATTCTCATTAAAAAACCCAAAAATCCTCATTAAAAACCCCAAAAATTCTCATTAAAACCCCAAAAATTCTCATTAAAAACCCCAAAATCCTCATTAAAAACCCCAAAAATCCTCATTAAAAACCCAAAAATTCTCATTAAAAACCCCAAAAATTCTCATTAAAAAACCCAAAAATTCTCATTAAAAACCCCAAAAATCTTCATTAAAAAACCCAAAAATTCTCATTAAAAACCCCAAAAATTCTCATTAGAAAACCCAAAAATCTTCATTAAAAACCCCAAAAATTCTCATTAAAAACCCCAAAAATTCTCATTAAAAACCCCAAAAATTCTCATTAGAAAACCCAAAAATCCCCACAAAAAATGGACCCTGCTGTGGTTTTTGGGGTGTTTTAGGGTCATTTTTGGGGTGTTTTTTTGGGATTTTTTGGGGTGTTGTAAGGTCATTTTTGGGGTGCTTTAGAATCATTTTTGGGGTGTTTTTTTTGAATTTTTTGGGGTGTTTTAAGGTCATTTTTGGGGATATTTTAAGGTCATTTTTGGGGTGTTTTAGGGTCATTTTTGGGGTGTTTCAGGGTCATTTTTGGGGTGCTTTAAGGTCATTTTTGGGGTGTTTTATGGTCATTTTTGGGGTTTTTTTTGCATTTTTTGGGATATTTTTGGGATCTTTTTGGGGATATTTTTGGGGCATTTCAGGGATATTTTGGGGATATTTTTGGGGCATTTTCAGGATATTTTTGGGATGTTTTGGGGATATTTTTGGGATATTTTTGGGCTGATTTTGGGATGTTTTTGGTGTGTTCCAGGTGTGGCAGGGGGCCTGACCCCACTGTGTTCCGGGGATATTTTTGGGGTTATTTCAGAATATTTTGGGAATATTTTCAGGATATTTTCAGGATATTTTCAGGATATTTTTGTGATGTTTTGGGGATATTTTCAGGATAATTTTGTGATGTTTTGGGGATATTTTTGGGCTGATTTTGGGATGTTTTTGGTGTGTTCCAGGCGTGGCAGGAGGCCTGACCCCGCTGTATTTGGGGATATTTTTGGGATATTTTGGGGATATTTTCAGGATATTTTTGTGATGTTTTCAGGATATTTTCAGGATATTTTTGTGATGTTTTGAGGATATTTTTGGGCTGAGTTTGGGATGTTTTTGGTGTGTTCCAGGTGTGGCAGGAGGCCTGACCCCGCTGTATTTGGGGATATTTTTGGGATATTTTGGGGATATTTTTGGGATATTTTCAGGATATTTTCAGGATATTTTTGTGATATTTTGGGGATATTTTCAGGATATTTTTGTGATGTTTTGGGGATATTTTCAGGATATTTTTGTGATGTTTTGGGGATATTTTTGGGCTGATTTTGGGATGTTTTTGGTGTGTTCCAGGCGTGGCAGGGGGCCTGACCCCGCTGTATTTGAGGGATATTTTTGGGGTTATTTTGGGATATTTTTGGGATATTTTCAGGATATTTTGGGGATATTTTCAGGATAATTTTGTGATGTTTTGGGGATATTTTCAGGATATTTTCAGGATATTTTGGGGATATTTTCAGGATAATTTTGTGATGTTTTTGGGATATTTTTGGGATGTTTTCAGGATGTTTTTGGTGTGTTCCAGGCGTGGCAGGAGGCCTGACCCCGCTGTCCAAGCTGCCAGCCTGTAACATCCTCCTGCTGGGGGCCCAGCGCCGGACGCTCTCCGGCTTCTCCTCCACCTCCGTCCTGCCCCACACGGGATTCATCTACCACAGCGACATCGTGCAGTCCCTGCCTCCTGTGAGTCACAAAATCCACCTGAAATATCCCAAAATCCAAAAAAATCCACCCAAAATACCCCAAAATCCAAAAAAACCCACCCAAAATACCCCAAAGTCCACCCAAAATACCCCAAATCCAACCCAAACATGGGATTCATCTGCCACAGCGACATCGTGCAGTCCCTGCCTCCTGTGAGTCACAAAAACACCCAAAATCCACCCAAAATACCCCAAAATCCAAAAAAACCCACCCAAAATACCCCAAAATCCACCCAAATCCAACCAAACCCCACACGGGATTCATCTACCACAGCGACATCGTGCAGTCCCTGCCTCCTGTGAGTCACAAAATCCACCTGAAATATCCCAAAATCCAAAAAAATCCACCCAAAATACCCCAAAATCCAAAAAAATCCACCCCAAATACCCCAAAATCCACCCAAAATACCCCAAATCCAACCCCACACGGGATTCATCTGCCACAGCGACATCGTGCAGTCCCTGCCTCCTGTGAGTCACAAAAACACCCAAAAACACCCAAAATCCCAAAAAATCCACCCCAAATACCCCAAAATACCCCAAAATCCAAAAAAATCCACCCAAAATACCCCAAAATCCACCCAAAATACCCCAAAATCCACCCAAAATACCCCCAAATCCACCCAAATCCAACCCCACACGGGATTCATCTACCACAGCGACATCGTGCAGTCCCTGCCTCCTGTGAGTCAAAAAAACACCCAAAACCACACAAAATCCCAAAAAATCCAGCCAAAATACCCCAAAATCCCAAAAAATCCACCCAAAATACCCCAAAATCCACCCAAAATACCCCAAAATCCACCCCAAATACCCCAAAATCCACCTAAATTCAACCCAAACACGGGATTCATCTACCACAGCGACATCGTGCAGTCCCTGCCTCCTGTGAGTCACAAAAACACCCAAAAACACCCAAAAACACCCAAAATACCCCAAAATCCAAAAAAATCCACCCAAAATACCCCAAATTACCCCAAAATCCACCAAAATCCCCCTAAAATTCCACAAAATCACAGAAAATCTCCCCAAAATCCCCCTAAAATTCCACAAAATTCCCAAAATCCCCCAAAATCCCAGAAAATCCCTCCAAAATCCCCCAAAATTTTCAAAAATCCCCCAAAATCCCACAAAATTTTCCAAAATCTCCCCAAAATCCCACAAAATTCCCTAAAATCCCCCAAAATCCCAGAAAATCCCTCCAAAATCCCACAAAATTCACAAATAATCCCCCAAAATTCACCCAAAATCCCCCCAAAATCCCAGAAAATGCCCCCAAAATCCCCCAAAATTCCCTAAAATCCCCCAAAATTCCCTAAAATCCCCCAAAATCCCAGAAAATGCCCCCAAAATCCCATGAAATTCCCCAAAATTCCACAAAATCTCCCAGAATTCCCAAAATTCCCAAAAATCCCCCAAAAATCTCCCCAAAATTCCCTAAAATTCCACAAAATTCCCAAAATCCCCCAAAATCCCAGAAAATCCCTCCAAAATCCCACAAAATTCCCTAAAATCCCCCCAAATCCCCGAATAATCTCCCAAAATTCCCAAAAATCCCCCAAAAATCTCCCCAAAATTCCCTAAAATCCCCAAAATTCCCCAAAATCCCCCAAAATCCCAGAAAATCCCTCCAAAATCCCACAAAATTTACAAATAATCCCCCAAAATTTACCCAAAATCCCCCCAAATCCACCCAAAATTCCCTAAAATCCCCCCAATATTCCACAAAATTCCCTAAAATCCACCAAAAATCTCCCTAAAATTCCACAAAATCCCCCCAAAATCCCAGAAAATCTCCCCAAAATTCCACAAAATCTCCCAAAATTCCCCAAAATTCCCCAAATTCCCCAAATCTGAGATTTTTTTTGGGATTTTTGCAGGATTTGCGGAGGAAAGCCGCGCGTTTGGTGGCGGCCAAGTGCACGCTGGCGGCGCGGGTGGACAGCTTCCACGAGAGCCAGGACGGCAAGGTCAGCCCAGAATTCCCAAAATTCCCAAATTCCCAAAATTCCCAGGAATTCCCAAAATTCCCTCCCAAAATTTCACAGGAATTCCACAAAAATCCCCCCAAAAATCCCCCCAAAATCACCAAAAATTCCCCCAAAATCCCCTTAAATTCCCCACCAGGACCCCTAAAATTCCCGGATTTTTCCCCATAATTCCCAAAATTCCCTCCCAAAAATTTCCCAAGAATTCCCAAAAAATCCCCCCAGAAATTCCCAAAAATTTCCCAAAAATTCCTCCGAAGTTTCCCGAAAATTCCCCCAAAATCGCCAAAAAAATCCCCCAAAATCCCCTCAAAATCCTCCCAAATCCCCCCCAGGACCCTGAAATTCCCAGATTTTCCCCCAAAATTCCCAGATTTTCCCGGAATTCCCAGATTTTCCTGGAATTCCAGGTGGGCTACGAGCTGAAGGAGGAGATTGAGCCCAGGGAAACCCCCAAAAATCCCCCAAAATCCCCCAAAAATCCCCCCAAAACCCCCCAAAATCCCAGATTTTCCCCCAAAATTCCCAGATTTTCCCCAAAATTCCCGGATTTTCCCGGAATTCCCAGATTTTCCCTGGAATTCCAGGTGGGCTACGAGCTGAAGGAGGAGATCGAGCGCAGCGAAACCCCCAAAAATCCCCCAAAAATCCCAAAAAAATCCCCCCAAAATCCCAAAAATCCCAGATTTTTTCCCAAAATTCCCGGATTTTCCCCCAGAATTCCCAGTTTTCCCCCAGAATTCCCAGATTTTCCCAGAATTCCCAGATTTTCCCTGGAATTCCAGGTGGGCTACGAGCTGAAGGAGGAGATCGAGCCCAGGGAAACCCCCAAAAATCTCCAAAAAATCCCCAAAAAATCCCAAAAAAATCCCCAAAATTCCTGGATTTTTCCCCAAAATTCCCGGATTTCCCCCAGAATTCCCAGATTTTCCCCAGAATTCCCAGATTTTCCCAGAATTCCCAGATTTTCCCGGAATTCCAGGTGGGCTACGAGCTGAAGGAGGAGATCGAGCGCAAGTTCGACAAGTGGCAGGAGCCGCCCCCGGTCAAGCAGGTGAAGCCGCTGCCGGCGCCGCTCGACGGCCAGAGGAAGAAGAGAGGGGGGCGCAGGTGCCGTAATTAGCGCTAATTAGCACTAATTAGCCCTTGATTAATCCTTAATTAGCCTTAATTCATCCTTAATTAGTGTTAGTTCGTCCTTAATTAGCGTTAATTCATCCTTAATTCGCGGTAATTCGTCTTTACTCGGCTCCTAATTAATCCTTGGGGAACAGAGGAAGAAGAGAGGGGAACGCAGGTGCCTTAATTAGAGCTAATTAGCACTAATTAACCCTTGGTTAGCCTTAATTCGTCCTTAATTAGCATTAATTCGTCCTTAATTAGCCTTAATTCATCCTTAATTAGCCTTAATTCATCCTTAATTTGCATTAATTCATCCTTACTCAGCTCCTGATTAATCCTTGGGGAACAGAGGAAGAAGAGAGGGGGCCGCAGGTGCCTTAATTAACGCTAATTAGCACTAATTAACCCTTGATTAATCTTTAATTAGCCTTAATTCATCCTTAATTAGCATTAATTCGTCCTTAATTCGCGGTAGTTCATCCTTACTGAGCCTCTGATTAATCCCTGGGGAACAGAGGAAGAAGAGGGGGCTGCAGGTGCCTTAATTAACGCTAATTAGCACTAATGAACCCTTGATTAGCCTTAATTCATTCTTAACTAGCCTTAATTCATCCTTAATTAGTGTTAATTTATCCTTAATTTGCTCCTAATTAATCCTTGGGGAACAGGGGAAGAAGAGAAGGGGTCACAGGTGCCCTAATTAACTCTAATTAGCCTTAATTAACCCTTGTTTAGCCTTGATTCATCCTTAATTAGCCTTAATTCATCCTTAATTCGTGTTAATTCGTCCTTACTCGGCTCCTAATTAATCCCTGGAGAACAGAGGAAGAAGAGAGGGGGCCACAGGTGCCTTAATTAGCGCTAATTAGCACTAATTAACCCTTGATTAGCCTTGATTCAGCCTTAATTAGCGTTAATTTGTCCTTAATTTGTGGTAATTCGTCCTTACTCAGCTCCTAATTCATCATTGGGGAACAGAGGAAGAAGAGAGGGGGTTGCAGGTGCCTTAATTAGCGCTAATTAGCACTAATTAACCCTTGATTAGCTTTAATTCATCCTTAATTAGCATTAATTCGTCCTTAATTAGCGTTAATTCATCCTTAATTAGCATTAATTCGTCCTTAATAGGCTCGTAAGTAATCCTTGGGGAACAGAGGAATAAGAGAGGGGGACACAGGTGCCTTAATTAACCCTAATTAGCACTAATTAACCCTTGATTAGCCTTAATTCATCCTTAATTAGCGTTAATTCATCCTTAATTAGCTCCTAATTAATCATTGGAGAACAGCGGAAGAAGAGAAGTGGCCAGTGCTGCGTTAATTAGTATTAATTAGCACTAATTAATCCTTAATTGGCTCCTAATTAGTCCCTGATTAATCCCTGGGGAACAGAGGAAGAAGAGAGGGGGCTCCTAATTAACTCCTGGCTAACCCCTAATTAATTACCCTAATTAACGGGGCTAATTAGGGCCCTGTTAGCACCCTAATTGGTCCCTCTATTAATGCAAATTAACTGCCTAATTAACCCCTTTTATCTTGTAATTAGCACCCTAATTAACCTCCAATTAAGCAGGTGATTGACCTGTAATTATTTATTATATTTTTATAGAATTAATCACAAATCGCTTGATTTACTTAATTAGTTAATCCATAAATTTATTAATTTGTTTAATTTACAGCCTTAGTTTGCTCTTACCAAACTCTTGCTTTTCTCCTAATTAGCACAAATCAATCTCTAATTAACCCCTAATCAACTCCTGATTTTTTCTTAATTATCAGCCTTAACCCCTAATTATCTTGAACTTCTTAATGAACTTGTAATCAACTCCAAACATCTCCTAATTAACCCCTTAATGTGTCCCAAATTAACCCCCTAATTAATGGTTAATTAGCCGCTAATTAGCGGTTAATTAGCCCCTAATTAACAGTTAGTTAGCCCGCTAATTAACGGTTAATTGGCCGCTAATTAACGGTTAATTAGTCCCCTAATTAGCAGTTAATTAGCCCCTAATTAACGGTTAATTAGCCGCTAATTACCGCAGGTACCGGAAGATGAAGGAGCGCCTGGGGCTGACGGAGATCCGCAAGCAGGCCAACAGGATGAGCTTTGGAGAGGTAATTAACACTAATTAACACTAATTAACACTAATTAACCACCTCAAATCCCATTTTAACCTTCCTGGGATCCCCAAATCCCATTTTTTACTCGTTTTTTCCCATTTTTCCCACTTTTAATCCCATTTTTTACTCGTTTTTTTCCCGTTTTTCCTCCCTTTAACCCCATTTTAACCCCTCTAAATCCCATTTTTTACTCGTTTTTTCCCATTTTTTCCGCTTTTAACCCCATTTTAATCCACCCAAATCCCATTTTTTACTCATTTTTCCCATTTTTTACTCATTTTCCCCATTTTTTACTCGTTTTTTCCCATTTTTCCCACTTTTAATCCCATTTTCCCCTCAGATCAAGAGGCCTACCCAGATGATCCAGGACCCCTAACCCCCATTTTTCCTCATTTTAACACTCCCAAACGCCATTTTTTACTCATTTTTTCCCGTTTTCCCCACTTTTAACCCCATTTTAACACTCCCAAATCCCATTTTTTATTCGTTTTTTCCCATTTTTCCCATTTTTAATCCCATTTTCCCCTCAGATGAAGGAAGAGGCCTACCAGGACAACCCGGGCTTTGGCCTAGGACCCTCAAATCCCTTTTTCCCCACTTTAACCCAAATTTTTCTTCTAAAACCCCATTTTAATCCTTCTAAATCCCATTTTTTACTCATTTTTCCCCATTTTTCACTCGTTTTTTCCCGTTTTTCCCATTTTTAACCCCATTTTCCCCTCAGATCAAGGAAGAAGCCTCCGGCTTTGGCCTGGAACCCCCAAACCCCATTTTCCCCCCTTTAACCTCATTTTTACCCTCCCAAACCCCATTTTTTCCTCATTTTTTCCTGTTTTTCCCTCCTTTAACCCCATTTTCACCCTCCCAAATCCCATTTTTTCCTCATTTTTTCCTGTTTTCCCCACTTTTAACCCCATTTTCCCCTCAGATTGAGGAGGACGCTTACCAGGAGGACCTGGGTTTCAGCCTGGGCCATCTGGGACCCTCAAACCCCATTTTCCTCCCTTTAACCCCATTTTCACCTTCCCAAACCCCATTTTAACCCTTCCAAATTTAATTTTTTACTCATTTTTCCCCCTTTCCCCCATTTTTATGTCCCCAAATCCCATTTTTGACTATTTTCCCCCACTTTTAATCCCATTTTCCCCTCAGATGAAGGAAGAGGCTGAGCAGTAGGACCTAGGGTTCAGCCTGGGCCATCTGGGACCCTCAAACCCCATTTTCCCCCCTTTTAACCACATTTTAACCCCTTCAAACCCCGTTTTTTCCTATTTTTCACATTTTTAACCTCTTCTATCCTCATTTTTTCTCTGTTTTCCCACTTTTATCCCCATTTTCCCCTCAGATCAAGGAGGACGCTTACCAGGAGGACCTGGGCTTCAGCCTGGGCCATCTGGGACCCCCAAACCCCATTTTCCTCCCTTTAACCCCATTTTCACCCTCCCAAACCCCATTTTTTTACTCATTTTTTCCCATTTTCCACCTTAATCCCATTTTAAGCCCCCCAAATCCCATTTTTTACTTGTTTTTTCCCCATTTTTCCCACCTTTAACCCCATTTTCCCCTCAGATGAAGGAAGAGGCTGAGCAGTAGGACCTGGGCTTCAGCCTGGGCCATCTGGGACCCTCAAACCCCATTTTCCTTCCTTTTAACCACATTTTAACCCTTTCAAACCCAGTTTTTTCCTCTTTTTCACATTTTTAACCTCTCCTATCCTCATTTTTTCCCATTTTTCCCACTTTTAACCCCATTTTCCCCTCAGATGAAGGAAGAGGCCGAGCAGTAGGACCTGGGCTTCAGCCTGGGCCATCTGGGACCCTCAAACCCCATTTTCCCCCCTTTAACCCCATTTTCACCCTCCCAAATCCCATTTTTTCCTCATTTTTTCCCGTTTTCCCCACTTTTAACCCCATTTTCCCCTCAGATCGAGGAGGACGCTTACCAGGAGGACCTGGGTTTCAGTCTGGGCCACCTGGGCAAGGCCGGCAGCGGCCGCGTTCGCCAGACCCAGGTGAACGAGGCCACCAAAGCCCGGATCAGCAAAACCCTGCAGGTACCTGAACCCCCTCCCTCATTAATCGCCCCCTTTGAAGCTAATCACCCCCTAATTAGCATAATTAACCCCTAATTAACGCTGCCCAGAGGACGCTGCAGAAGCAGAGCGTGGTTTACGGGGGTAAATCCACCATTCGGGACCGGAGCTCGGGCACGGCCTCGAGCGTGGCCTTCACCCCCCTGCAGGTGGGGATTTTGGGGGCTTTGAGGGGGTTTGGGGGGTCCCAAGTGGAATTTGGGGGGTCCTGAAGGGGTTTGGGGGGGTTTTGAGGGGGTTTGGGGGGTCTCAAATGGAATTTGGGGGATCCTGAAGGGGTTTGGGGGGGTCTCAAATGGAATTTGGGGGGTTTTGAGGGGATTTGGGGGGTCTCAAATGGAATTTGGGGGGTTTTGAGGGGATTTGGGGGGTCTCAAGTGGAGTTTGAGGGGGATTTGAGGGAGTTTGGGGGGTCTCAAATGGAATTTGGGGGGTCCTGAAGGGGTTTGGGGGGTCCCAAGTGGAATTTGGGGGATCCTGGAGGGGTTTGGGGGGGTTTGGGGGTTCCCAAGTAAGAACTGGGGGATCCTGGAGGGGTTTGAGGGGGTTTTGAGGGGGTTTGGGCGGTCCCAAGTGGGATTTGGGGGGTCTGGAAGGGGTTTGAGGGTGTTTAGGGGATCCCAAGAGGAATTTGGGGGATCCTGGAGGGGTTTGGGGGGTTTTGAGGGGGTTTAGGGGGGTCCCAAATGGGATTTGGGGGGCTCTGGAAGGGGTTTGGGGGGTCTCAAGTGGGATTTGGGGGGTCCTTGAGGGGTTTGAGGGGTCTCAAGTGGGTTTTGGGGGATCCTGGAGGGGTTTTGAGGGGGTTTAGGGGGTCTCAAATGGAATTTGGGGGGCTCTGGAAGGGGTTTGGGGGGTCCCAATTGGGACTTGGGGGATCCTGGAGGGGTTTTGAGGGGGTTTAGGGGGTCCCAAGAGGGATTTAGGGGATCCTGGAGAGGTTTGAGGGGGATTGGGGGGTCTCAAGTGGAATTTGGGGGATCCTGGAGGGGTTTGAGGGGGTTTTGAGGGGCTTTGGGGGTCCAAATGGGATTTGAGGGTGTCTGGAAGAGGTTTGGGGGGTTTTGAGGGGGTTTGGGGGGTCCAAATGGAATTTGGGGGGCTCTGGAAGGGGTTTGGGGGGTTTTGAGGGGGTTTGGGGGGTCCCAAGTGGGATTTGAGGAGTCCTGGAGGGGTTTGGGGGGTTCTGGGGGGAGTTTTAGGGGGATTTGGGGGTCTTGAGGGAATTTGGGGGGGTCCTAGAAGGACTTTGGGGGGTCCCAAAGGAGATTTGAGAAGCCTTGAGGCTCTCAGAGGAGTTCTGGGTCCATCCCGAAGGGATTTTGTGGGAATCCAAGAGAATTTGGGCAGAATTTTAAAGGATTTGAGGAATTCCCAGCTGGAATTTTGAGGAGAGGAGGACGGGGGGGGTCTCCCTGTTTTTGGGACCCCCCCAAAATTCCTTCTGGGACCCCCACAGGGGCTGGAGATCGTGAACCCGCAGGCGGCCGAGAAGAAAGTGGCCGAGGCCAACCAAAAATATTTCTCCAGCATGGCCGAGTTCCTCAAGGTCAAGGGCGAGAAAAGCGGGGTCCCCACCCCGCCCTGAGCCCCCCAAATCCCTCCCCAAATTCCCACCCTCCCTTTTCCCGCCGAATTTGGGTTCCAGGGGGGTTTTTGGGGGAGTTTTGGTGAGTTTTGAGGGGTTTTTGGAGCTCCAGAGGGACAAAAGTGGGGTCTCGGCTCCCCCCGGGAGTCTCGAATTCCCGGGGATTTTCCCCCTTTTCCCGATCCCCCTTTTTATGTTTCTTTCCCGAAGTTTCTATAAATATTGGAATTTTTGATTGCAGCGTCTCGGCCGAGTTTTGGGGGGGAATTGAGGAGGGGTTTGGGGTCACTTTTTTGGGGGTTCTGGGTGGGATTTGAGGGGTTCTGGCAGTTCCGGATACTGCGGGTCCCTCCTGGATGGTTTTGGGGAGGATTTTGGGGCTTTTTTGAGGGATTTTGGGGCTTTTTTTGAGGGATTTTGGGGCTTTTTTTGAGGGATTTTGGGGCTTTTTTTGAGGGATTTTGGGGCTTTTTTTGAGGGATTTTGGGGCTTTTTCTGATGGATTTTGGGGCTTTTTCTGAGGGATTTTGGGGCTTTTTCTGATGGATTTTGGGGCTTTTTCTGAGGGATTTTGGGGCTTTTTCTGAGGGATTTTGGGGCTTTTTCTGAGGGATTTTGGGGCTTTTTCTGAGGGATTTTGGGGCTTTTTCTGAGGGATTTTTGGGGGTTCCCGCCCTCAGCGCTGTGGCCCCGCCCCCTCGGGCGGGCTCACGGCCAATCCCAGCTTCCTATTGGCTGCCTCTGTTCCGTGTTGGCCACGCCCCCTGCGTGCGGCCGTCGGTTATTGGCTCCCCCGCGCCAAGAAACAGCCAATAGCAGGAGAGCTCCGCGTGTGGCCCCGCCCTTCGCTGCAGAGCTCGGCCAATCGGAGGAGGTGTCGCCCACTCCCGCCACGCTCTGAGTGACGGCGTTTCTGGCCAATAGGGAGGGGCCGTATGCGCGAGTCCCGCCTTGTGGGCGTGGCTTGAGCCGCACCCCGCCCTTTTTCCGCTATAAACACAGCGCCGCCAATGGGAGTGCGGGGATGCTTTGATTGACAGCGGCGCGAGGAGGCCGGGCCGCTCCTCGCTTCGTCCCGCCCCTTGTCGCCTTTATCCAATCACCGAGCGTCATTCGCTGACGGGCGTTCGCTTCGGCCAATGGGCGCGCGCGGCGGGGCGGGGCGCGCGAACGGGGCGGGGCGGCGGCCTGAGGGAGCCGCCGCCATCTTGGATGCCGCTGAGGCCGAGTCGGCGCTGAGCGAACCGTGGGGGGGGGGGGAGGGACGCGCGAAAAGGCGGCGGCGACCCCCGCGAGTCGCGACATTATCGCGACACTATCGCGACATCGTCGCCATTCCCCGGCCGGCAGGGCGCGCCTGGGCCGCTCCGCGAGCCTCCGGTGAGCGCGGGGAAAGGAGGGGGCGGGGAGCGGCGGCGGGGCCCTGAGGGGGGGGGGGGCGGTTTGGCGTGAGGGGGCGGCGGCGCTGAGGGGCGGCCTCGGGGGTCTGGGGGGGCTCTATAGGGGTCTATAGGGTCTGTAGGGGTCTGGGGAGGGTTTATGAGGGGCTCTGGGTGGGCTATAGGGGTTTTTTAGGGGTTCGTAGAGCTCTGGAGCTGTTCGTGACAGGCTGAAGGTGTCGTGAGGGGTTCTATAGGGTCCTTATAGGGGCTGGCTGGGGGTCCGTAGGGGGCTGCAGGTGCCTATAGCGAATCCTTCGAGTATCTATAGGTTCCTATAGGGATGTAAAGAGGTTCTGGAGGATTCCAGGAGATGCTGGAGGGGTCTGTAGGGGATTTGTGAGGGTAGATGAAGCTCTATAGGCGATCTTTGGTGCTCTGGAGGGTCCATAGGGGCTCTGTGGGGAGCTGTAGGGGCTCCATATGGAATCTTTAGGAGCCCATTTTGTTCTGTGGGCGTCTATAGGGGCTTTGTAGGGGTCTGTGGGGGTGTATAGGGGCTCCATATGGGATCTATAGGAGCCCATTCTATTCTGTGGGGGTCTATAGGGGCTCCATATGGGATCTTTAGGAGCCCATTGGGTTCTGTGGGGGTCTATAGGGCTTTTTGGGGGGCTATAAGGGGTCTGTGGGGGTCTGTAGGGGTCTGTGGGGGTCTATAGGGGCTCCATATGGGATCTGTAGGAGCCCATTGGGTTCTGTGGGGGTCTATAGGGCTTTTTGGGGGGCTATAAAGGGTCTGTGGGGGTCTATAGGGTCTCTGTATGGGGTCTATGAGTGTCTATAGGGGCTCATAGAGAGCCTATAGGAGTCCTTTGGGTTCTGTGGGGCCTGTAGGGGTTGTGGAGGGATCTCTGGGGGCTCTCTATGGGGTCTCTGGGGGTCTATAGGTCCCTATAGGGGTCCATAGGACTCCATTGGGTGCTGTGGGGGTCCATAGGAGGCCTATAGGGTATCTATAGGGGTCTGTGGGGGCTCTCTATGGGGTTTGCAGGGGTCTGTAGGTCCCTATAGGGGTCTGTGGGGATCCATAGGAGTTCTATAGGGGGGTCTATAGGGGTTTGTAGGTCCCCATAGGGGTCTGTGGGGATCCACAGGGGCTCTATAGGGGGGTCTACAGGGGTCTGTAGGACTCTGTGGGGGTCCATAGGGGCTCTATAGGGGGCCTGTAGGATATCTGTGGGTCTATAGGGTATCTATGGGGGTCTGTGGGGGCTCTCTATGGGGTCTGCAGGGCTTTGTAGGTCCCTATAGGGGTCTGTGGGGATCCATAGGGGCTCTATAGAGTATCTTTGGGTCTATAGGGTATCTGTAGGGGTCTGTGGGGGCTCTCTATGGGGTCTCTGGGTGTCCGTAGGTCTCTATAGGGGTCCATACGGGTCCATTGGGTTCTGTGGGGGTCCATAGGGGCTCTATAGGGGGGTCTATAGGGGTCTGTAGGTCCCTATAGGGGTCAGTAGGACTCTGTAGGGGTCTGTGGGGATCCATAGGGGCTCTATAGGGGGCCTGTAGGATATCTGTGGGTCTATAGGGTACCTATAGGGGTCTGTGGGGGCTCTCTGTGGGGTCTCTGGGGGTCTGGAGGGGTCTATAGGGGCCCTGAGGGGGGGGGAGTGTCTATAGGGTGGGGTCTGGGGGGTTTTGGGGAGGATTTCGGGGGGGGTTGGGGTCTCAGGGGGGATTTGGGGGCTCAGGGGGATTTGGGGAGGGTTCTGGGGGGGTTTCAGGGGGATTTGGGGGATTTGAGGAGGGTTTTGGGGGGGATTTGGGGGCTCAGGGGGATTTGGGGAGGGTTTTGGGGGGGTCTCAGGGGGTTTTGGGGAGGATTTCGGGGGGGGTTGGGGTCTCAGGGGGGATTTGGGGGCTCAGGGGGATTTGGGGAGGGTTCTGGGGGGGTTTCAGGGGGATTTGGGGGATTTGAGGAGGGTTTTGGGGGGATTTGGGGGGCTCAGGGGGATTTGGGGAGGGTTTTGGGGGGGTCTCAGGGGGTTTTGGGGGGATTTGGGGGGCTCAGGAGGATTTGGGGGGCTCAGGGGAACTTGGGGAGGGTTTTGGGGGCTCAGGGGGATTTGGGGAGGGTTTTGGGGGGGTCTCAGGGGGTTTTGGGGGGATTTGGGGGGCTCAGGAGGATTTGGGGGGCTCAGGGGAACTTGGGGAGGGTTTTGGGGGCTCAGGGGGATTTGGGGAGGGTTTTGGGGGTTCACGGGCGGGGTCTGAGGGGAATTTGGGGGTCCTGACCCTCCCCTCCCCCCCCCCAGCAGGCGCCCCCCGAGGGGATGCCGAGAGCCCCCCAAAATGGCTGACAAGAGGAAGCTGCAAGGTGAGGGGGCACCTGTGGGGCGGGGCCGCCTCTGATTGGCTGGGACCGAGGGGGTGGGGTCGGGTGTGGGCAGAGAGAGGCTCTGATTGGCTGTGGAGCTCAGGGTGTGGCCCATGGGCAGCTCTGATTGGCTGTGGAGCTCAGGGTGTGGCCCATGGGCAGCTCTGATTGGCTGTGGAGCTCAGGGTGTGGCCCATGGCTGGCTCTGATTGGCTGTGGAGCTCAGGGTGTGGCCCACGGGCACCTCTGATTGGCTGCAGAGTCAGGGTGTGGCCCACAGCTGGCTCTGATTGGCTGCAGAGTCAGGGTGTGGCCCATGGGCAGCTCTGATTGGCTGTGGCGCTCTGGGTGTGGCCCACGGGCGGCTCTGATTGGCTGTGGAGCTGTGGGTGTGGCCGACGGGCGGATCTGATTGGTTGTAACCCTGTGGGCGGGGCCTCCCCGCCTTGCCCCGCCCCCAGGTGAGATTGACAGGTGCCTCAAGAAGGTCTCGGAGGGCGTGGAGCAGTTCGAGGACATCTGGCAGAAGGTGAGGGGGAAACACCCCAAAATCCCCCCAAAAAATCCCAAAATCTCCCCAAAATCCCCCCCAAAAATCCCAAAATCCCCCCAAAAATCCCAAAATCTCCCCAAAATCCCCCCAAAAATCCCAAAATCTCCCCAAAATCCCCCCAAAAATCCCAAAATCTCCCCAAAATCCCCCCCCAAAAAATCCCAAAATCTCCCCAAAATCCCCCCAAAAATCCCCAAATCTCCCCAAAATCCCCCCCAAAAATCCCCAAATCTCCCCAAAATCCCCCCCAAAAAATCCCAAAATCTCCCAAAATCCCCTAAAATCTCACCAGATCTTGCAAAGTCCACCAAAATCCCCCCCAAAAATCCCAAAATCCCCCAAATCCATCCAAAATCCCCCCTAAATCTCCCAAAATCCCCCCTAAATCCTCCAAATCCATCCAAAATCCCCCAAATTCCCCCAAAATCCCCCAAATCCATCCAAAGTCTCCCAAAATCCACCAAAATCCCCCCTAAGTCCCCCAAATCCATCCAAAATTTCTCCTAAATCTCCCAAAATCTCTCCAAATCTCCCAAAATCCAACAAAATTCCCCCAAATTTTCTCCTAAATCTCCCCAAACCCCCCCAAATCTCCCAAAATTCCCCAAATCTATCCAAAATCCCCCCAAAATCTCCCAAAACTCAACAAAATCCACCGAAATTCCTCCAGAATTCTCCCTAAATCTTCCAAATCCTTCCAAAATCCCCCAAATTCCCCCAAAATCCCCCAAATCCATCCAAAATCCCCCAAAAATCTCCCAAAACTCAACAAAATCCACCAAAATTCCCCCTAAATCCCCTAAAATTCCCCCAAATCCACCCAAAATCCCCCGAAATTCCCCCTAAATCCCCCAAATCCATCCAAAATCTCCCAAAATCCACCAAAATTCCACCAAAACCCCCCCAAATCTCCCAAAATTCCCCCAATATCCCTCAAATCCATCCAAAATCCCCCAAAAATCTCCCAAAACTCAACGAAATCCACCAAAATTCCCCCTAAATCCCCTAAAATTCCCCCAAATCCACCCAAAATCCCCCCAAATTCCCCCAAATTCCCCCCAAATCTCACAAATTCCCCCCAAATTTTCTCCAAATCCTCCCAAATTTCCCAAAATTCCCCAAATTCCCCCAAAATTCCCCAAATCCACCCAAAATGCCCCAAAAATTTCCCAAAACTCAACAAAATCCACCAAAATTCCCCCAAAACTCAACAAAATCCCCCCAAATTCCCCCAAATCCTTCCAAAATCCCCCCAAATCTCCCAAAATCTGCCAAAATCCACCAAAAATCTCCCAAAATCCCCCAAAATTCCCCCAAATCCACCCAAAATCTACAAAAATTCCCCAAAATCTCTCCAAAATTTCCCCAAAATCCCCCAAAATTCCCCCAAATCCACCCAAAATCCCCCCAAAATTTCCCAAAACTCAACAAAATCCACCAAAATTCCCCCCAATCCCCCAAAATTCCCCCAAATCCCTCAAAACTTCCCCAAAATTCCCCAATATCTCTCCAAAATCCCCCCAAAATCTCCCAAAATCCCCCAAAAATCTCCCAAAATCCAACAAAATCCACCAAAATTCCCCCTAAATCCCCCCAAATTCCCCCAAATCCACCCAAAATCCACCAAAATGCCCCAAAATCTCTCCAAAATTTCCCCAAAATCCCCCAAAATTCCCCCAAATCCATCCAAAATCCCCCCAAAATTTCTCAAAACTCAACAAAATCCACCAAAATTCCCCCAAAATCCCCCCAAATCCCCCCAAATCCACCCAAAATCCCCCCAAATTCCCCCTAAATCCCCCAAATCCATCCAAAATCTCCCAAAATCCACCAAAATTCCACCAAAACCCCCCCAAATCTCCCAAAATTCCCCCAATATCCCTCAAATCCATCCAAAATCCCCCCAAAATCTCCCAAAACTCAACAAAATCCACCAAAATTCCCCCAAAATCCCCTAAAATTCCCACAAATCCACCCAAAATCCCCCCAAATTCCCCCAAATTCCCCCCAAATCTCACAAATTCCCCCCAAATTTTCTCCAAATCCTCCCAAATTTCCCAAAATTCCCCAAATTCCCCCAAAATTCCCCAAATCCCCCCAAAATTCCCCAAATCCACCCAAAATGCCCCAAAAATTTCCCAAAACTCAACAAAATCCACCAAAATTCCCCCAAAACTCAACAAAATCCCCCCAAATTCCCCCAAATCCTTCCAAAACCCCCCCAAATCTCCCAAAATCTGCCAAAATCCACCAAAAATCTCCCAAAATCCCCCAAAATTCCCCCAAATCCACCCAAAATCCCCCAAAAATTTCCCAAAACTCAACAAAATCCACCAAAATTCCCCCAAAATCCCCCCCAAAATCCCCCCAAATCCATCCAAAATCCCCCCAAATCTCGCAAATTCCCCCCAAATTTTCTCCAAATTTCCCAAAATTCCCCAAATTTCCCCCAAATTCCATTTCCAGCTCCACAACGCCGCCAACGCCAACCAGAAGGAGAAATACGAGGCCGACCTGAAAAAGGAGATCAAGAAACTGCAGGTTCGGATTTTGGGGTGAAAAATCCCAAATTTGGGGCTCCCCAAAAATCCCTGGTTCTGCCTGGGGGGGATTTGGGGTTTTTTGGGGTTTTTTTGGGGAGTTTTGGGGCTTTTTGGGGTTTTTTGGGGTTTTTTGGAGCGTTTTGGGGATTTTTTGGGGACATTTTGGGGTTTTTTGGGGACATTTTGGGGATTTTTTGGGGCATTTTGGGGTTTTTTTGGGGAGTTTTGGGGTTTTTTTGGGGAGTTTTGGGGTTTTTTTGGGGAGTTTTGGGGTTTTTTGGGGCATTTTGGGGTTTTTTTGGGGGTTTTTTGGGGTTTTTTTTGGGGAGTTTTGGGGTTTTTTGGGGCATTTTGGGTTTTTTTGGGGGCATTTTGGGTTTTTTTCGGGGAGTTTTGGGGTTTTTTGGGGGCATTTTGGGGTTTTTTTGGGATTTTTTTGGGGCGTTTTGGGGTTTTTTGGGGGCATTTTGGGTTTTTTTGGGGGGTTTTTTGGGGGCGTTTTGGGATTTTTTTGGGGCATTTTGGGGTTTTTTTGGGGCATTTTGGGGTTTTTTGGGGCATTTTGGGGTTTTTTGGGGTTTTTTGGGGCATTTTGGGGTTTTTGGGGCATTTTGGGGTTTTTGGGGCATTTTGGGGTTTTTTGGGGCGTTTTGGGGTTTTTTGGGGGCATTTTTGGGTTTTTTTGGGGCATTTTGGGGTTTTTTGGGAATTTTTTGGGGTTTTTTTGGGGCATTTTGGGGTTTTTTGGGGAGTTTTGGTTTTTTTGGAGGTGTTTTGGGGTTTTTTGGGGGCATTTGGGGTTTTTTTTGGGATTTTTTTGGGGCGTTTTGGGTTTTTTTGGGGGCATTTTGGGTTTTTTTGGGGCATTTTGGGGTTTTTTGGGGCAGTTTGGGTTTTTTTCAGGGAGTTTTGGGATTTTTTTGGGGCGTTTTGGGTTTTTTTTGGAGTGTTTTGGGTTTTTTTGGGGCATTTTGGGTTTTTTTTGGGGACATTTTGGGGTTTTTTGGGAATTTTTTGGGTTTTTTTGGGGCATTTTGGGGTTTTTTGGGGCATTTTGGGGTTTTTTGGGGTTTTTTGGGGCATTTTGGGGTTTTTTTGGGTGCGTTTGGGTTTTTTTTGGGGGTGTTTTGGGGTTTTTGGGGGCATTTTGGGGTTTTTTGGGGAGTTTTGGGGTTTTTTGGGGAGTTTTGGGTTTTTTTGGGGGCATTTTGGGTTTTTTTGGGGCATTTTGGGGTTTTTTGGGGATATTTTGGGGATTTTTTGGGGGCGTTTTGGGGATTTTTTGGGGCGTTTTGGGTTTTTTTTTGTGGCAGTTTGGGGTTTTTTGGGGAGTTTTGGGGTTTTTTGGGGCATTTTGGGGTTTTTTGGGGGCATTTTGGGTTTTTTTGGGGACATTTTGGGGAGTTTTTGGGGCATTTTGGGGTTTTTTGGGGCAGTTTGGGGTTTTTTGGGGCAGTTTGGGGTTTTTTTGGGGAGTTTTGGGATTTTTTTGGGGGCATTTTGGGGTTTTTCGGGGAGTTTTGGGCTTTTTTGGGGATGTTTTGAGGTTTTTGGGGGAGTTTTGAGGAGTTTTGGCATTTTTTGGGTTGGTTTTGGGGGCTTTAATGTATTTTTTGGGATATTTTGATCTGGTTTTGGTAATTTGGGCTGGGTTTGGATTATTTTTGTCTGGTTTTGGGATATTTTGGGGTGTTTTAGGGGTGTTTTGGGCTGGTTTTGGGGTGGTTTTGGGGTATTTTGGGGTGGTTTTGGGGTGCTTTGGGGGTATTTTGGGTTGTTTCTGTTGTGTTTTTGGGGTATTTTGGGGTGTTTTTGGGCATTTTTGGAGTGTTTGGGGTATTTTGGGCTGTTTTTGGGGTGGTTTTGGGATATTTTGGGGTGTTTTGGGCTATTTTGGGGTATTTTGGGCTATTTTGGGCTGGTTTTGGGCTATTTTGGGCTATTTTGGGGTGATTTTGGGCTATTTTGGGGTGTTTTTGGGCTATTTTGGGGTGTTTTGGGCTATTTTGGGGTATTTTGGGCTATTTTGGGGTATTTTGGGGTATTTTGGGCTGTTTTTGGTGTGTTTTGGGCTACTTTGGGCTATTTTGGACTATTTTGGGCTATTTTGGGCTATTTTGGGGTGGTTTTGGACTATTTTGGGGTGTTTTGGGCTATTTTGGGCTGTTTCTGGGCTATTTTGGGGTGGTTTTGGGCTGTTTGGGCTATTTTGGGCTATTTGGGGGTGTTTTGGGCTGTTTTGGCTTGATTTTGGGGTATTTTGGGCTATTTTGGGGTGTTTTTGGACTATTTTGGGCTATTTTGGACTATTTTGGGGTGTTTTGGACTATTTTGGGGTGTTTTGGAGTATTTTGGGTTTTTTTGGGCTATTTTGGGCTGTTTCTGGGCTATTTTGGGGTGGTTTTGGGCTGTTTGGGCTATTTTGGGCTATTTTGGGTTGATTTTGGGCTATTTGGGGGTGTTTTGGGCTATTTGGGGTTGATTTTGGGGTATTTTGGGCTATTTTGGGGTGTTTTGGGCTATTTTGGGGTGTTTTGGGGTATTTTGGGCTATTTTGGGCTATTTTGGGGTGTTTTGGGCTATTTTGGGCTATTTTGAGTTGATTTTGGGCTATTTTGGGCTATTTTGGGCTATTTTTGGGCTATTTTGGGCTGTTTTTGGGCTATTTTGGGCTATTTTGGGGTGTTTTGGGCTGGTTTTGGTGTATTTTGGGTTGTTTTTGGTGTGTTTTGGGCTGTTTTTGGGCTATTTTGGGCTATTTTGGACTATTTTTGGGTGTTTCTGGCAGCGGCTGCGGGACCAGATCAAGACATGGGTGGCCTCCAACGAGATCAAGGACAAGCGGCAGCTGATCGACAACCGCAAACTGATCGAGACGGTACCGCCGGGATTTGGGGCGAAAAACGGGGATTTTGGGAAAAAACCAGAAATTTCAGGGAAAAAACCCAAATTGGGGCAAAAAATCCCCAGATTTGAGACAAAAAATTGGGAATTTTGGGCAAAAAAACGTAATTTCAGGGGAAAAGCAAAATGGTTTTGGGGGAAAATCCATGAATTTTGGGAAAAAAAGTGTGATTTTGGGGCAAAAAATGGGGTTTTAGGGAAAAAGGGGGAATTGGGGCAAAAAAATGTGATTTGGGGTAAAAAAAAACCTAGATTTGGGACAAAAAAAACTGGAATTCAGGAAAAAAAATGGGGATTTGGAACAAAAAACCATGGATTTCGGGAAAAAACGGGAATTGGGGCAAAAACATGGAATTTTGGGGAAAAAAAGTGGGGATTGGGGGCAAAAAGATGGGATTTTGGGGCAAAAAAGCAGGATTTCAAGCCAAAAATCAGATTTTTGGGCAAAAAAATGGGAAAGGGGGGGGAAACTGGGATTGGGGGTAAAAAACCCGGATTTTGGGCATAGAAGTGGGAATTTTCGGCAAAAAAACCCCAGGATTTTGGGAAAAATGGGAAATTTAGAAGGAAAATCTGGGTTGTTTTGATAAAAATGGGATTTTTAGAAAGAAAATTTGGGTTATTTTGAGAAAAATGAGAATTTTGAAAAGAAAATTGGATTTTTTTGTGGGGAAATTGGGATTTTCTGTGAGAAAAATTGTATTTTTAGGAGGAAAATCTGGGTTATTTTGAGAAAAATGGGATTTTTAGGAGTAAAATTTGGATTATTTTGGTAAAAATGGTATTTTTAGAAAGATAAATTTGGTTAATTTGAAAAAAATGATATTTTTAGAAAAAAAAATTGGGTTTTTTGGGGGGGAAATTGGGATTTTCTCAGAGAAAAATGGGATTTTTAGAAAGAAAATTTTGGTTTTTGAGGGGAAATTGGGATTTTCTCTGAGAAAAATTCTATTTTTAGATAAAAAATTGGACTTTTTTGAGGAAATTGGGATTTTCTCTGAGAAAAATTCTATTTTTAGGAGGAAAACTTGGGTTAATTTGAGGGAAAATGAGATTTTAGACAGAAAATTGCATTTTTTTGGTGCCCAAGGAGGATTTTTTGGGTTTTTTTGCCTCTCCCAGGTTTTGGCCTCTGGGGAATTTTGTGGAATTTTGATTTTTTACCGTTTTTGGGTTTTTTTGCAGCAAATGGAGAGGTTCAAGGTGGTGGAGAGGGAGACGAAGACCAAAGCCTACAGCAAGGAGGGGCTGGGGCTGGCCCAGAAGGTCGACCCCGCCCAGAAGGAGAAGGAGGAGGTCGGGCAGTGGCTGACGGTGAGGATTTACCCAAAAACCCCTTTTTTCTCCCCAAAAAACAGGACTTTTCTGCCTTAAAATGGCTTTTTTTGGCATTTAAATGGATTTTTTCCAGAAAAAAATGGGATTTTTTGGCATTAAAACCAAATTTTTTGGCATTAAAATAGTTTTTTTCTTTAAAAAATGGGATTTTTTTGGCATTAAAAATAAATTTTTTGGCATTAAAATGGATTTTTTCTTTAAAAAATGTGATTTTTTTGGCATTAAAAACAAATTTTTTGGCATTAAAATAGTTTTTTTCTTTAAAAAATGTGATTCTTTTGGCATTAAAAATAAATTTTTTTGGCATTAAAATGGATTTTTTCTTTAAAAAATGTGATTCTTTTGGTATTAAAAACAAATTTTTTGGCATTAAAATGGGTTTTTTGTTTAAAAAATAGGATTTTTTTGTGTTAAAATGGGTTTTATTTGCACAAAAGTGTTTTTTTTAATGAAAATATATTTTTTCTTTAAAAATTGGGTTTTTTCTTCATTAAAAACCTTTCTTTTGAGATGAAAATGTCTTTTTTCCTTACAAAAATGGGGTTTTTATCCTAAAAATCACTTGTCAAAAAAATTCACTTTATATGTTAAAAAATTTACTGTTTTGCCAAAAAATTTATTTTATTTGCCAAAAAATTCACTCTTTTCACCAAAAATTAACTTTTTTTGCTAAAAATTCACTTTTTCCTCCCAAAATTCACTTTTTTCCCCAAAAACTTAATTTTTTTTCCTAAAAAATTCTTCTTTTTGGCTGAAAAAATCCTCTTTATTTGCCCAAAAATTCACTTTTTTTTCCCCAAAAATTGACTTTTTTCCCCCAAAAAATTCACTTTTTTCCCCAAAATTTACTTTTTTCCCCAAAAATTCATTTTCTTGTTAAAAAAATCTTTTATTTGCCAAAAAATTCACTTTATTTGCCAAAAAATTCACATTTTTCCCCTAAAAATTCACCTTTTTCCCCAAAAATTCACTTTTTTCCCACCAGAATTTACTTTTTTCCCCAAAAACTCATTTTCTTGCTAAAAAAATCTCTTTCATTTGCCAAAAAGTTCACTTTATTTGCCAAAAAATTCAGTTTTTTCCCCAAAATTCACTTTTTCCCCTAAAAACTCACTTTTCTTGTTAAAAAAATCTTCTTTTTGGCTTAAAAAATCCCCTTTATTTGCCAAAAAATTGACTTTTTTCCACAAAAATTCACTTTTCTTGCTAAAAAAATCCCTTTTATTTGCCAAAAAATTCACTTTATTTGCCAAAAAATTCACATTTTTACCCAAAAATTCACATTTTCCCAAAAAAATTGACTTTTTCCCCCCAAAAATTCACCTTTTTCCCCAAAAATTCACTTTCTTTCCCCAAAATTTACTTTTTCCCCCAAAAATTCAGTTTTTTTGCTAAAAACTCCCTTTTATTTGTGAAAAAACTCACTTTTTTCCCCAAAAATTGACCTTTTTTCTCCAAAAATTCATTTTTTCCCCAAAAATTGACCTTTTTTCTCTAAAAATTCACATTTTTTCCCCAAAAATTGACCTTTTTTCTCCAAAAATTCACTTTTTTCCTCAAAAAATTCACTCTTTTTCCCCAAAAATTCACATTTTTTCCCAAAAAATCCTGTTTTTTTCCCCAAAATTTGCTATTTTTTGCTGCAATAATTGTGTTTTTCCCCTGGGGCTGTGTTACTTTGCCTGACCGCTGTTTTTGCCCGTTTCTGGCTGTTTTTGCCCCAGAACACGATCGACACCCTGAACATGCAGGTGGATCAGTTCGAGAGCGAGGTGGAGTCGCTGTCGGTGCAGACCCGCAAGAAAAAGGGGGACAAGGATGTGAGTGACCCAAAATCACACAAAATCAACCCAAAATCACACAGAATCACCCCAAAATGACACAAAATTGCACAAAATCACCCAGAATCACCCCAAAATCACACAAAATCAACCCAAAATGACACAAAATCAGCCCAAAATGACACAAAATCAACCCAAAATGACACAAAATCACCAAAAACACCCCAAAATGACACAAAATCAATGCAAAATGACACAAAATCAGCCCAAAATCACCCAGAATCACCCCAAAATGACACAAAATCAACCCCAAATCACCCAGAATCACCCCAAAATCACACAAAATCAACCCAAAATCACCCAGAATCACCCCAAAATGACACAAAATCAACCCAAAATCACCCAGAATCACCCCAAAATGACACAAAACCGTCCCAAAATGACACAAAGTCACCCCAAAATCACCCAGAATCACCCCAAAATCACACGAAATCAACCCAAAATGACACAAAATCAACCCAAAATTACACAAAATCACCCCAAAATCACCCCAAAATGACACAAAATCACCCCAAAATCACCCCAAAAACCTCAAAATCGCCCAAAATTAGCCCAAAAACCTCAAAATCACCAAAATCAACCCAAAATCACCCAAAATCACCCCAAAAACCTCAAAATCAAACACAATCAACCCAAAATCACACAAAATCAACCCAAAAACCTCAAAATCACCAAAATCAACCCAAAATCACCCCCAAAACCTCAAAATCACCCAAAATCAACCCAAAATCAACCCAAAATCACCAAAATCACCCTAAAATCACACAAAATCACACAAAATCACACCAAAAACATCAAAATCAGCCCAAAAACCTCAAAATCAAACAAAATCAACCCAAAATCACCAAAATCACACAAAATCAACCCAAAACCATCCCAAATCACACAAAATCAACCCAAAAACCTCAAAATCACCAAAATCAACCCAAAATCACCCCAAAATTATCCAAAATCACACAAAATCACCCCAAAATCATCCCAAAAACCTCAAAATCACCCCAAAATTATCCCAAATCGCACAAAATCACCCCAAAATTATCCAAAATCACCCCCAAAACCTCAAAATCACCCCAAAAATCATCCTAATTTACCCTAAATTACCTCAAAATCATCCCAAAACCACACAAAATCACCCCAAAATTATCCAAGATCAGCCCAAAAATCACAAAATTATCTCAAAATCTCCCAAAATAACACAAAATAACCCCAAAACCTCAAAATCACCCAAAACCACCCAGAATCACCCAAAATCACCCCAATAATGGTTCTAAATTACCCCAAAATCACCCAAAATTATCCAAAATCACCCCAAAAAACGTTTTGTGCTGAAGCTCCAGGTGGAGCTGGGAATTGATCCCAGGGATCCCTGAGCCCATTTTATCCCATTTTATCCAATTTTACCCATTTTTATCCCATTTTATCCCATTTTATCCCATTTTATCCCATTTTATCCCATTTTATCCCATTTTATCCCATTTTATCCCATTTTTATCCCATTTTTATCCCATTTTATCCCATTTTATCCCATTTTTACCCCGTTTTTACCCATTTTTTCCCATTTTATCACAGTTTACTCCAGTTTTTTCACTGTTTTTTCCCATTTTTTCACATTTTTACCCCATTTTTTTTTCCATTTTATCCATTTTTTCACCATTTTATCAATTTTTTCACCATTTTTTCCCATTTCTGGCTGTTTTTCCCCCAGAATCAGGACCGGATCGAGGCCCTGAAGCGTCAGGTGGAGCTGAACCCCAATCCCAGTGACCCCTGACCCCATTTTCACCCCATTTTATCCCATTTTATCCCATTTTAATCCAGTTTTTTCCCGTTTTTTCACCATTTTATCAATTTTTTCACCATTTTTTCCCATTTCTGGCTGTTTTCCCCCCAGAATCAGGACCGGATCGAGGCTCTGAAGCGTCAGGTGGAGCTGAACCCCAATCCCAGTGACCCCTGAGCCCATTTTCACCCATTTTTACCCCATTTTTACCCCGTTTTTTCACCGTTTTTTCCCGTTTTTTTGCAGTTTTTCCATTTTTTCACCATTTTTTCCCATTTTCCCGTGTTTTCTCCCCAGAATCAGGACTGGATCGAGGCCCTGAAGCGGCTCTGGGAGCTGGGAATTGATCCCAGTGATCCCAGTGACCCCTGAGCCCATTTTCACCCATTTTTACCCCATTTTTTCACCGTTTTTTCCCGTTTTTTCACCATTTTATCAATTTTTTCACCATTTTTTCCCATTTCTGGCTGTTTTTCCCCCAGAATCAGGACCGGATCGAGGCCCTGAAGCGGCAGGTGGAGCTGGGAATTGATCCCAGTGACCCCTGACCCCATTAATACCCCGTTTTTTCCCATTTTTTCACCATTTATCCATTTTTCACCCCGTTTTTTTTGCAGTTTTTCCATTTTTTCACCATTTTTTCCCATTTTCCCGTGTTTTCCCCCCAGAAGCAGGACCGGATCGAGGCCCTGAAGCGTCAGGTGGAGCTGGGAATTGATCCCAGTGACCCCTGACCCCATTTTCACCCATTTTTACCCCATTTTTACCCCGTTTTTTCCCATTTTTTCACATTTTCACCCCGTTTTTTTGCAGTTTTTCCATTTTTTCACCGTTTTTTCCCATTTTCCCGTGTTTTCCCCCCAGAAGCAGGACCGGATCGAGGCCCTGAAGCGGCAGGTGGAGCGGCACCGTTTCCACGTGCGGATGCTGGAGACGCTGCTGCGGATGCTGGACAACGACTCGATCCCGGTGGATCCGGTGAGGAAGCTGAAGGACGACGTGGAATATTACGTGGATTCCTGCCAGGAGCCCGACTTCGAGGAGAACGAGTTCCTCTACGACGACCTCGACCTCGACGACATCCGTAGGGAGAGGAAACGGGGGGAAAAAACAGGGAATTGGGAAAAAAAAAAATATGGGAAAAAATGGGGAATTGGGAAAAAAAAAACAGGGGGGAAAAACAGGGAATTGGGGAAAAAAAAAAATGGAAAAAAATGGGGAATTGGGAAAAAAAAACCAGGGGGGAAAACAGGGAATTGGGAACAAAAAAAATGGAAAAAAATGGGGGGAAAACGGGGAAATTGGGGAAAAAAAATAATGGAAAAAAATGGGAAATTGGGAAAAAAAAAACAGGGGGAAAAACAGGGAATTGGGGAAAAAAAATATAATAATAGGGATAATGGGGGGAAAAATGGGGAATTGGGAAAAAAAAAAATGGAAAAAAACGGGAAATTGGGAAAAAAAAAACGGGGGAAAACAGGGAATTGGGGAAAAAAAATAATGGGAATAATGGGGGGAAAAAATGGGGAATTGGGGGAAAAAAATGGGGGAAAAACGGGGAAATTGGGATAAAAAATAATGGGGGGAAAATGGGAATTGGGGGAAAAATAATGGGGGAAAAACGGGGAATTGGGGAAAAAAAATAATGGGAATAATGGGGGGAATTGGGGAAAAATAATGGGGGAAAAAAACGGGAAGTTGGGAAAAAAATAATGGAAAAAAACGGGAAATTGGGAAAAAAAAAACAGGGGGAAAACAGGGAATTGGGGAAAAAAATAATGGGGGAAAAAGGGGGAATTGGGAAAAAAAAATAGGGGGAAAAACAGGGAATTGGGGAAAAAAAATAATGGGGGAAAAACGGGGAAATTGGGGAAAAAAAAATGGAAAAAACGGGAAATTGGGAAAAAAAAAACAGGGGGAAAAACAGGGAATTGGGGAAAAAAAATATAATAATAGGGATAATGGGGGGAAAAATGGGGAATTGGGAAAAAAAAAATGGGAATAATGGGGGGAAAAATGGGGAATTGGGGGAAAAAAATGGGGGAAAAACGGGGAAATTGGGATAAAAAATAATGGGGGGAAAATGGGAATTGGGGGAAAAATAATGGAAAAAAATGGGAAATTGGGAAAAAAAAAACAGGGGGAAAACAGGGAATTGGGGAAAAAAATAATGGGGGAAAAAGGGGGAATTGGGAAAAAAAAATAGGGGGAAAAACAGGGAATTGGGGAAAAAAAATAATGGGAATAATGGGGGGAATTGGGATAAAAAATAATGGGGGAAAAAATGGGGAAATTGGGAAGAAATACAGGGGAAAAAATGGGGAATTGGGATAAAAAAAAATATAATAATGGGGGGAAAAATGGGAATTGGGGGAAAAAAATGGGAGGAAAAATGGGGGGAAAATGGGGAAATTGGGAAAAAAATGGGGGGAAATTGGGGAAAAATAATGGGGGAAAAATGGGGAAATTGGGAAAAAATACAGGGGAAAAAATGGGGAATTGAGATAAAAAATAATGGGGGGAAAAATGGGGAATTGGGGAAAGAAAAATGGGAAAACTGGGGGAAAAAACGGGGAATTGGGGAAAAAAATATAATGGGAATAATGGGGGGAATTGGGGAAAAATAATGGGGGAAAAAATGGGGAAATTGGGAAAAAATACAGGGGAAAAAATGGGGAATTGGGATAAAAAATAATGGGGGGAAAATTGGGGAAAAATGGGGAGAAAAAACGGGGAATTGGGATAAAAAATAATGGGAATAATGGGGAATTGGGGTAAAAAATAATGGGGGAAAATGGGGGGAAAAATGGGGAATTGGGGAAAAAAAATAATGGGAATAATGGGGGGAAAATTGGGAAATAATGGGGGGAAAAATGGGGAAAAATAATGGGGAAAAACGGGGAAATTGGGGAAAAAATTGGGGGGAAAAACCGGGAAATTTGGGAAAAAAAAGGGAGAAAATGAGGAATGGGGGGGAAAATAGGGGAAAAAAACAGGGAATCTTTTTTAGGATTTTTTTAAGATTTTTTTTTAGGCTATTTTAGGATTTCTTTTGAAGATTTTTTTGGGATTTTTTTAGGGTTTTTTTAGGATATTTCAGGATTTTTTTTAGGATATTTTAGGATTTTTTTTTAGGATATTTTAAGAATTTGGTTTTTTAGGATATTTTAGGAATTTTTTTTAGGATATTTTAAGAATTTGTTTTTTTAGGATATTTCAGGATTTTTTTTAGGATATTTTAGAAATTTTTTTAGGATATTTTAAGAATTTTTTTTAGGATATTTTAAGAATTTGTTTTTTTAGGATATTTTAGGAATTTTTTTTAGGTTATTTCAGGATTTTTTTTAGGATATTTTAGGAATTTTTTTTTAGGATATTTTAGAAATTTTTTTAGGATATTTTAGGAATTTTTTTTAGGATATTTTAGAAATTTTTTTAGGATATTTTAGGAATATTTTTTTAGGATATTTTAGAATTTTTTTAGGATATTTTAGTAACGTTTTTTAGGATATTTTTCAGATTTTTTTTCAGATCTATTCAGATTTTTTTAGGATTTCTGGGCTCACAGGTGGGGTTTTTTTTGGGCTGAATCCCTGGGATTTTGGGAGCACCGTGGGGATATTTTGGGGGTGTTTTGGGGGGATTTTGGGGAGGGGGCTGCTGACCCAGCTGCCCCCCCTGTGCCCCCCCAGCGCAGGCTCTGGTGGCCACGTCCCCCCCCAGCCATTCCCAGATGGAAGATGAGATTTTCAACCAGAGCAGCAGCACCCCGACCTCCACCACCTCCAGCTCCCCAATCCCACCCAGTCCTGCTGCAAATGCTGTGAGTGACACCCCAAAAACACCCCCAAAATATCCCCAAAATATCCTGAAATTATCCTGAAATTATCCTGGAATTATCCCAAATGATACCCAAAATATCCTGAATTATCCTCAAATTATCCACCACCTCCAGCTCCCCAATCCCACCCAGCCCTGCTGCAAATGCTGTGAGTGACACCCCAAAATATCCCTAAAACACCCCAAAAAATATCCCCAAAATATCCTGAAATTATCCTGAAATTATCCTGAAATTATCCTGGAATTATCCCAAATTATACCCAAAATATCCTGAATTATCCTCAAATTATCCACCACCTCCAGCTCCCCCATCCCACCCAGTCCTGCTGCAAACGCTGTGAGTGACACCCCAAAACCACCCCAAAAACACCCCCAAAATATCCCCAAAATATCCTGAAATTATCCTGAAATTATCCTGAAATTATCCCAAATTATACCCAAAATATCCTGAATTATCCTTAAATCCTCCCCCACCTCCAGCTCCCCAATCCCACCCAGTCCTGCTGCAAATGCTGTGAGTGACACCCCAAAATATCCCTGAAACACCCCAAAAATATCCCCAAAATATCCTGAAATTATCCTGGAATTATCCTGGAATTATCCCAAATTATACCCAAAATATCCTGAATTATCCTCAAATTATCCACCACCTCCAGCTCCCCAATCCCACCCAGCCCTGCTGCAAATGCTGTGAGTGACACCCCAAAATATCCCTAAAACACCCCAAAAATATCCCCAAAATATCCTGAAATTGTCCTGAAATTATCCTGAAATTATCCTGAAATTATCCCTGAAATATCCCAAATTATACCCAAAATATCCTGAATTATCCTCAAATTATCCACCACCTCCAGCTCCCCAATCCCACCCAGCCCTGCTGCAAACGCTGTGAGTGACACCCAAAATATCCCTGAAACACCCCAAAAATATCCCCAAAAATATCCCCAAAAATATCCCCAAAATATCCTGAAATTATCCTGAAATTATCCTGGAATTATCCTGGAATTATCCCTGAAATATCCCAAATTATACCCAAAATATCCTGAATTATCCTTAAATCCTCCCCCACCTCCAGCTCCCCAATCCCACCCAGCCCTGCTGCAAATGCTGTGAGTGACACCCCAAAAACATCCCAAAAACACCCCAAAAATATCCCTAAAATGTCCTGAAATTATCCTGAAATTATCCTGAAATTATCCTGAAATTATCCTGAAATTATCCCAAATTATACCCAAAATATCCTGAATTATCCTCAAATTATCCACCACCTCCAGCTCCCCAATCCCACCCAGCCCTGCTGCAAATGCTGTGAGTAACACCCAAAAAACACCCAAAATATCCCCAAAATATCCCCAAAATATCGCAAAAACATCCCAAAAATATCCCAAAAATGTCCTGAAATTATCCTGAAATTATCCTGAAATATTCTTAAAATATCCCTGAAGTTTCCCTGAAATATTCCTGGAATGTTCTTAAAATATTCTGAAATTATCCCTGAAATATCCCTGAAATTATCCCAAATTATACCTAAAAATATCCCAGAAATATTCCTGAAATATCTTAAACTATCCCCAAAATATCCCAAAAACATCCCCCCCAAAATTCCCAAAAAATCCCAAAAAGTCCCAAAAAGTCCCAAAAAATCCCAAAAAAATCCCCCAAAAAATCCCAAAAAAATCCTCAAAAATTCCCAAAAAATCCCAAAAAAATCCCCAAAAAATCCCAAAAAAATCCAAAAAAATCCCCCAAAAAATCCCCCAAAAAATCCCCAAAAAATCCCAAAAATCCTCAAGAATTCCCAAAAAATCCCCCCAAAATCCCTCAAAGATCCCAAAAAAATCCCAAAAATCCCCAAAAAATCCCCCCAAAAGTTCCCAAATCCCCAAAAATCCCCAGAAAATTCCCAAAAATCCCCCAAAAATCCTCAAAAAAATCCCCAAAAAAGCCTTCAAAAAATCCCCCAAAAATCCCCCAAAAAATCCCAAAAAATTCCCCAAAAATCCCCCAAAAAATCCCAAAAAATCCCCAAAAAATCCCAAAAAATCCCCAAAAATCCCCCAAAAAATCCTCAAAAAATCCCAAAAATCCCCCCAAATTCCCCAAAAATCCATAAAAAATCCCCCCAAAAATCCCCAAAAAATCCCCAAAAAATCCCAAAAAATCCCCCAAAAAATCCCCAAAAATCCTCCCCAAAAAATCCCCCAAAAATCCCAAAAAAATCCCAAAAAAATCTCCCAAAAATCCCCAAAAATTCCCCCAAAAAAATCTCCCAAAAATAAAAAAAAAAAAATCCACAAAATCTCAAAAAAGTCCCCAAAAAATCCCCCCTAAAAATCCCCAGAAAAATAAGAAAAAATCCTCCAAAAATTCCCCTCAAAAAATCTCCAAAAATCCCAAAAAATCCCCAAAAAAGTCCCCAAAAATTCCCAAAAAACCCCAAAAATCCCCAAAAAATCCCCCAAAAAATCCCCCAAAAATCCTCAAAAAATCCCAAAAATATCCCCAAAATCCCCAAAAAATCCTCAAAGATTCCCAAAAAATCCCCCCAAAATCCCTCAAAATTCTCAAAAAAATCCCAAAAATCCCAAAAAAATCCCCCAAAAAGTTCCCAAATCCCCAAAAATCCCCCCAAAATCCCAAAAAATCCCCCAAAAAATCCCAAAAAAATCCTCAAAAATTCCCAAAAAATCCCCCCAAAATCCCTCAAAAATCCCTCAAAAATCCCAAAAATCCCAAAAAAATCCCCCAAAAAGTTCCCAAATCCCCAAAAATCCCCAGAAAATTCCCAAAAATCCCCCAAAAAGCCCCAAAAAATTCCCCAAAAAATTCTTCCAAAAATCCCCCAAAAAATCCCAAAAAATCCCCCAAAAAGCCCCAAAAAAATCCCCAAAAAATCCTTCAAAAAATCCCCCAAAAATCCCCCAAAAAAATCCCAAAAAATTCCCCAAAAATCCCCCAAAAAATCCTCAAAAAATCCCAAAAATCCCCCCAAATTCCCCAAAAATCCATAAAAAATCCCCCCAAAAATCCCCAAAAAATCCCAAAAAAATCCCAAAAAAATCTCCCAAAAATCCCAAAAAATTCCCCCCAAAAAATCCCCAAAAAATCCCCCAAAAATCCAAAAAAAATCTCCCAAAAATCCCCAAAAATTCCCCCCAAAAAATCTCCCAAAAATCCAAAAAAAAAAAATCCACAAAATCTCAAAAAAGTCCCCAAAAAATCCCCCCTAAAAATCCCCAGAAAAATAAGAAAAAATCCTCCAAAAATTCCCCTCAAAAAATCTCCAAAAATCCCAAAAAATCCCCAAAAAAGTCCCCAAAAATTCCCAAAAAACCCCAAAAATCCCCAAAAAATCCCCCAAAAAATCCCCCAAAACCCCCTCAAAAAATCCCAAAAATATCCCCAAAATCCCCAAAAAATCCTCAAAAATTCCCAAAAAATCCCCCCAAAATCCCTCAAAAATCCCCAAAAAATCCCAAAAATCCCCAAAAAATCCCCCAAAAAGTTCCCAAATCCCCAAAAATCCCCAGAAAATTCCCAAAAATCCCCCAAAAAGCCCCAAAAAAATCCCCAAAAAATCCTTAAAAAAATCCCCCAAAAATCCTCAAAAAATCCCAAAAAAATCTCCCAAAAATTCCAAAAAATCCCTCCAAAAATTCCCAAAAAATCCCAAAAAAATCTCCCAAAAATCCCCAAAAATTCCCCCAAAAAAATCTCCCAAAAATCCAAAAAAAAAATCCCCAAAATCTCAAAAAAGTCCCCAAAAAATCCCCCCTAAAAATCCCCAAAAATCCCCAGAAAAATAAAAAAAAATCCTCCAAAAATTCCCCTCAAAAAATGTCCAAAAATCCCCAAAAAATCCCAAAAAAAGTCCCCAAAAATTCCCAAAAATCCCCAAAAAATCCCCAAAAAATCCCCAAAAACCCCCTCAAAAAATCCCCAAAAATTCCCCTCAAAAAATCTCCAAAAATCCCAAAAAATCCCCCAAGAAATCCCCAAAAAATCCCCCAAAAAATCTGCAAAAGTTCCCAAAAAAATCCCAAAAAATCCCCAAAAAAGTCCCCAAAAATTCCCAAAAAAATCCCAAAAAATCCCCAAAAAATCCCCCAAAAATCCTCAAAAAATCCCAAAAAAATCCCCCCAAAAATAAAAAAAAAATCTCCAAAAATCCCCAAAAATTCCCAAAAAAGTCCCCAAAAATCCCCCAAAAAATCCCCAAAAAATTCCGAAAAATCCCCAAAAATCCCCCCAAGCCCCTCAGCCCCCCCCAAATCCCCCTCGGGGGTCTCCAGGGCCCCCTCCCCCACCCGGATTTTGGGGACCCCTCCCCAATTTCGGGCTCTTTTTGTCCCCCCCCAGGAGAATTCGGAGGATGATAAAAAACGCGGCCGCTCCACGGACAGCGAGGTGGGGGAGGGGCTGTGGGACCCTGGGGGGGAGGGGAGGGTGGGGGAGGGGCTGTGGGACCCTGGGGGGGAGGGGAGGGTGGGGGAGGGGCTGCGGGACCCATTTGGGGGAGGGGCTGCGGTTTTGGGGCCCCTCCCCCCCTTTGAAACCCCCCCCCCCCCCAATTTAGGGGTGTTCCCCCCCCGTTTTCACAGTGGTTCCTCCCGTTTTAAAGGGTGTTCCCCCCTCGGTCTTATAATGGAATGTTCCGGTTTACCCCCACTTTTATAATGGGATTATTTATCATTATTATTATTATTATTATTATTATTGTTATTATTATTATTATTATTATTATTATCATCCCCCATTTTTTAATGGAACTTCCCATTTTTAATGGCCCCCTCCCCATAAATCCCCCCCCATTTTTTTATGGAATTTCCCATTTTTAATGGACCCCTCCCCATAATCCCCCCCCGCCTCATTTTAAGGTGCCCCCCCCCCCCATTTTTTGAATGGAATCTCCCGTTTTTAATGGACCCCTCCCCATAATTTCCCCCCTATTTTTTAATGGAATCTCCCATATTTAATGGACCCCTCCCCATAGTTCCCCCCTCTCATTTTAAGGTGTCCCCCCCCCCCATTTTTTGAATGGAATTTCCCATTTCTAATGAGCCCCCTCCCCATAATTCCCTCCCCCCCATTTTTTAATGGATTTTCCCATTTTTTATGAGCCCCCTCCCCATTTTAAGGTGTCCCCCCTTTTTTAAATGGAATTTTCCATTTTTAATGGACCCCTCCCCATAATTCCCCCCCCATTTTTTGAATGGAATTTCCCATTTTTAATGGACCCTTCCCCATAATTCCCCCCCCATTTTTTAATGGAATTTCCCATTTTTAATCCCCCCCTCCCCATTTTAAGGAGTCTCCCCCCCATTTTTAAATGGAATTTCCCATTTTTAATGGACCCCTCCCCATAATTCCCCCCCCATTTTTTGAATGGAATTTCCCATTTTTAATGGACCCTTCCCCATAATTCCCCCCCCATTTTTTAATGGAATTTCCCATTTTTAATCCCCCCCCTCCCCATTTTAAGGAGTCCTCCCCCCATTTTTAAATGGAATTTCCCATTTTTAATGGACCCCTCCCCATAATTCCCCCCCCATTTTTTGAATGGAATTTCCCATTTTTAATGGACCCTTCCCCATAATTCCCCCCCCATTTTTTAATGGAATTTCCCATTTTTAATCCCCCCCCTCCCCATTTTAAGGAGTCTCCCCCCCATTTTTTATGGAATTTCCCATTTTTTATCAGCCCCCCCCCTCATTTTTTAATGGAATTTCCCATTTTTTATCAGCCCCCCCCTCATTTTTTAATGGAATTTCCCATTTTTTATGAGCCCACTCCCCATAATTCTCCCCCCATTTTTTAAATGGAATTTCCCATTTTTAACCCCCCCCTCCTCCCCCCCAATGGTTCCTCCCCCCTCTTCCCCTTCCCCCATTCATTAATCCTCCCCTGATTAATTAACATTAATTAATGAACGGAATTAACGAGCTCCTTTTCTCTCTCCAGTCTCCCGCCAAGAACGGGGCCAAGCCCCTCCCCACCCCCACGCCCCCTCCCCCGCCGCCCCTCCCCCCTTCCCCTCCCCCTCCTCCGCCCCCCCCCGCCCCCCTCAACAACGGCCCCGGGGCCGGGGGGGGGGCCCGGGGGGGGTCCCCAGACCCCCGGGGGGGGTCCCCAAACCCCGGGGGGGCCCAAGGGGGGAGGGGCGGGTGGGGGAGGGGCGGGGCCGCACCCCCCCAGCACCCCCACCCCCTACGCCCAGGCCGTGGCCCCTCCCCCACCCCCGGCCAGCGCCCCCCAGCCCCGCCCCCCAGCGCCCCCCAGGCCGGGAAACAGAACGGGGGGGCCACCAGTGAGTCACTGGGGGGAACTGGGAGGGACTGGGAGGGGTTTAGGGGGGACTGGGAGGGACTGGGAGGGGATTGGGGGGCACTGGGAGGGACTGGGAGGGACTGGGAGGGGATTGGGGGGGACTGGGAGGGACTGGGAATGGACTGGGAGGGGTTAAAGGGGGACTGGGAGGGACTGGGGGGCCACCAGTGAGTGACTGGGGGGGTCTGGGAGGGACTGGGAGGGGTTTAGGGGGGACTGGGAGGGACTGGGAGGGGATTGGGGGGGACTGGGAGGGACTGGGAGGGGTTAAAGGGGAACTGGGAGGGGTTAAAGAGGGACTGGGAGGGACTGGGAATGGACTGGGAGGGGTTAAAGGGGGACTGGGAGGGGTTAAAGGGGAACTGGGAGGGGATTGGGGGGCCACCAGTGAGTGACTGGGGGGAACTGGGAGGGACTGGGAATGGACTGGGAGGGGTTAAAGGGGAACTGGGGGGGACTGGGAGGGGTTAAAGGGGAACTGGGAGGGACTGGGAGGGGATTGGGGGGAACTGGGAGGGACTGGGAATGGACTGGGAGGGGTTAAAGGGGAACTGGGAGGGACTGGGGGGCCACCAGTGAGTGACTGGGGGGAACTGGGAGGGACTGGGAGGGGTTTAGGGGGGACTGGGAGGGGTTAAAGGGGAGCTGGGGGGGACTGGGAGGGGATTGGGGGGGCACCAGTGAGTGACTGGGGGGAACTGGGAGGGACTGGGAAGAACTGGGAGGGACTGGGGGGGACTGGGAGGGACTGGGAGGGGATTGGGGGGGACTGGGAGGGACTGGGAGGGGTTAAAGGGGAACTGGGAGGGACTGGGAGGGGTTAAAGGGGAACTGGGAGGGACTGGGAGGGCACCAGTGAGTGACTGGGGGGACTGGGAGGGGTTAGGGGGGGACTGGAGGGGTTTGGGGGGGACTGGGAGGGACTGGGGGGCCACCAGTGAGTCACTGGGGGGGACTGGGAAGGACTGGGGGGGACTGGGAGGGGTTAAAGGGGAACTGGGAGGGACTGGGGGGACTGGGAATGGACTGGGAGGGGTTAAAGGGGGACTGGGAGGGACTGGGAGGGAACTGGGGGGGCACCAGTGAGTGACTGGGGGGGACTGGGAAGGACTGGGGGGGACTGGGGGGAACTGGGAGGGACTGGGAAGGGTTTGGGGGGAACTGGGAGGGGTTAAAGGGGGACTGGGAGGGAATTTATTGGGAAATTTGGGGATTTTTGGAGTTTTCTGGGGGTGTTTTGGGGTTTTTTGGGTGTTTTTTTGGTATTTTTGGGTATTTTTGGGGTGTTTTGGGCTGTTTTGAGGTGGTTTGGGGATGTTTCGGGGCTGTTTGTGTAATTTTGGGTATTTTTGGGGTGTTTCCAGGATGCTTGTGGGTGTTTCGGGGTGGTTTTGGGCTGTTTTGGGGCTGTTTTTGTAATTTTGGGTCTTCTGGGGTCTTTTTGGGCTGGGTTTGGGCGTTTTCAGGATGTTTCTGGGCTGGTTTGGGGCTGGTTTTGGCTGTTTCTGTGTATTTTTGGGCTGGTTTTGGGCTGGTTTTGTGTATTTTTAGTTGTTTTTGTGTATTTTTGGGTTGTTTTTGTGTGTTTTTGGCTGTTTTTGGCTGTTGTGACCCCTCTCTCCCCTCCCCCAGGTTACAGCTCGGTGGTCGCCGACAGCTCCTCGGAGCCGGGGCTGGGGGGGGCCGGACCCCAACCCCCCCTGGGGCAACCCCCGGGCCACAACCCCCCCAACAGCGCCCCGTGAGTGACAGAGACCCCAAAAACACCCAAAACCACCAAAAAACACCCCAAAAACACCCCAAAACACCCAAAAACACCCAAAAACACCCCAAAAACACCCCAAAAATCCCCAAAAACACCCCAAAATACCCCAAAAACACCCCCCAACCCACCCTGGGGCAACCCCCGGGCCACAACCCCCCCAACAGCGCCCCGTGAGTGACAGAGACCCCAAAAACACCCAAAAACACCCCAAAATACCCCAAAAACACCCAAAAATACCCCAAAATACCCCAAAACACCCCAAAAACACCCAAAACACCCAAAAATACCCCAAAAACACCCCAAAAACACCCCCAAAAAATTCCCAAAAAATCCCAAAAAATCCCCAAAAATCGCCTTAAAAAATCCAAAAAAATCCCAAAAAATTCCCCAAAAAATTCCCCCCAAAATCCCCTTAAAATCCCGCTAAAAAGTTCCAAAAAAATCCCAAAAATTCCCAAAAAATCCCCAAAAATTTGCCAAGAATCCCCAAAAATTCCCCAAAAAACCCCTTAAAATTCCCCAAAAATCCCCCCAAAAATCCCAAAAAAATCCCCCCAAAAATCCCAAAAAAATCCCCAAAAAATCCCCAAAATTCCCAAAAATATCCCAAATTTTGGGATCTGATCCCGTTTTTTTCTGGAAGGAAGGAGCCAGGGCTGGCCCAGCCCCCCTAAAACCCCCCAAAAATCCCCTTAAAATTCCCAAAAAATCCCAGAAAAATCCCAGAAAAATTCCAAAAAAATCCCCAGAAATTCCAAACAAAATTCCCAAAATATCTCCTTAAAATCCCCCTGAAAAATCCCCGAAAATTCCCAAAAAATCCAAAAAAAATAAAAAAAAAAATCCCAGAAAAATCCCAAAAAAATCCCAGAAAAATCCCCAAAAAATCCCCGAAAATTCCCAAAAAATCCAAAAAAAATAAAAAAAAAAAATCCAAAAAATCCCAGAAAAATCCCCAAAAAATCCCAGAAAAATCCCAAAAAAATTCCCAAAAAATCCCCAAAAATTCCCCAAAAAATCCCCTAAAAAATCAAAAAAACCCCATAAAAATCCCCAAAAAATCAAAAAAAATCCAAAAAATCCCCCAAAATTCCCAAAAAAATAAAAAAAAAAAAAAAAAAAAAATCCCAGAAAAATCCCCCAAAAATCCCAGAAAAATCCCCAAAAAATCCCCAAAAAATCCCCTAAAAATTCCAAAAAAATCCCAAAAAATCCCAAAAAAATTCCCAAAAATTCCCAAAAAATCCCCAAATTTTGGGATCTGATCCCGTTTTTTTCCTGGCAGGAAGGAGCCGGGGCTGGCCCAGGACCCCTAAAACCCCCCAAAAATCCCTTAAAATTCCCAAAAAATCCCAGAAAAATTCCAAAAAAATCCCAGAAATTCCAAACAAAATTCCCAAAAAATCTCCTTAAAATCCTCCTAAAAAATCCCCAAAAATTCCAAAAAAATAAAAAAAAATCCAAAAAAAAAATCAAAAAAAAAAAAAAAAAATCCCCAAAAAATCCCAGAAAATTCAAAAAAATCCCAAAAAATCCCCAAAAAAATCCCCAAAAAATCCAAAAATTCCCAGAAAATCCCCAAATTCTGGGATCTGATCCCATTTTTTTCTGGCAGGAAGGAGCCAGGGCTGGCCCAGCCCCCGCCGGCAGCGCTGGGGGCGGTGGGTGGGGGAGGGGCGGCCCTGCTGGGCCCCCCCCTCAATCCCAACCCCCCCGGCTCCCCCACCCCCCCCCTTCCCCGACTCCAAAGGGGGGGGAGGGGCCGCCCCCCCCCTCCTCAACGGCCCCCCCCAGTTCAGCTCCGCCCCCGACATCAAGGTGAGCCCCATTCCCAAAAAAAACCGGGAATTTTGGGGAAAAATTGGGAATTTTGGGGAAAAAAATGGGAATTTTTGGGGTTTCCGGGGGGTTTTGGGCTCTTCCAACCCCCCCTTGTTTATCATTGTTGGTATTTCCCAGAATTTTAAGGAATGTGTTCCCAAATTTTGGGGATTTCTGGGAATTTTGGGGGAAAAAAATGGGAATTTGAAGAAAAATTGGGAATTTTTGGGGTTTCCGGGGGGGTTTTGGGCTCTTCCAACCCCCCCTCGTTTATCGCTGTTGGTATCTCCCAGAATATTGGGTTCCTCATTCCCAAATTTGGGGAATTCTGGGGAAAAAAAATGGGAATTTTGGGGAAAAACCGCACAATTTGGGGAAAAATGGGGAATTTGGGGAAAAAAATTGAGAATTTGGGGGAAAAAATGCAAAATTTTGGGGAAAAAATTGGAAATTTGGGGGAAAAATGTCAGAAATTTGGGGAAAAAATGGGGAATTTGGGGGGAAAAGTTGGGAATTTTGGGTTCTCCCCCCGTTTTTGGGTCCCCCGTTGGGTTTTTGGGGTCCCCCAGGCCGATTTCGGGACCCCCACCCCAATTCCAGGCCCCGGAGCCCCTGAGCAGCCTCAAGTCGATGGCGGAACGAGCGGCGCTGGGGGCGGCGCTGGAGGAACCGGGACCCCCCCCTGCACCTCCCCGAGCGCGGTGAGAGGAGACCCCTCCCCAAATTCACCCTGAGACACCCCAAATTCATCCAATGAACCCCAAATTCATCCACTGAACCCCAAAATCCTCCCTGGGACACCCCAAAACCCCCCTGACCCCTCCCCAAATTCACCCTGAGACACCCCAAATTCATCCACTGAACCCCAAAATCCACCCTGAGACACCCCAAATTCACCTGGGACACCCCAAATTCATCCACTGAACCCCAAAATCCACCCTGGGACACCCCAAAACCCCCCTGACCCCTCCCCAAATTCACTGAGACACCCCAAAACCCACCCTGGGACACCCCAAATTCACCTGGGACACCCCAAAATCTCCTCCCCAAATTCACCTGAGCCCCAAAACCCCCCTGACCCCTCCCCAAATTCACCTGAGCCCCAAAAATCCCCCTGATGCTCTCAAATCCCCCCAAACTCCTTTTAGAGACCCCAAATCCTCCCCCCAAATCCCCCCCAGATCCCCCCTAATCCCCCCAAATCCCCCCCAATCCCCCCCAGACCCCCCAAATCCCCCCCCAAACCTCCTCCTAAACCCCCCTCAATCCCCCCCAAACCCCCTCAAATCCTCCCCAAACCCCCCAAATCCCCCCCAAATCCTCCTCAAATTCCCCCCAGACCTCCCAGATCCCCCCCAGACCCCCTCAAATCCCCCCAAATCCCCCCCAGACCCCCCCAAATCCCCCCCAGATCCCTCCTAAACCCCCTAAACCCCCCCAAACCCCCCCAGACCGCCCCAAATCCCTCTCAAATTCCCCCAGATCCCCCCCAAATCCCCCCAAACCCCCCAAATCCTCCCCAAATCCCCCCCAGACCCCCCCAAATCCCCCTCAAACCCCTCAAATCCCCCCTCTGTCCCCCCAGATCTGCTGCTGGCCCCCGGGGGGGCTCCCCCCAGCTCGGGGGGTTCGGGTCCCTCAAATCCCCCCCAAACCCCTCCAAACCCCCCAAATCCCCCCCAGACCCCCCAAACCCCCTCAAATCCTCCCCAAATCCTTCCCAGACCCCCCCAAATCCCCCCCAAATCCTCCTCAATCCCCCAAATTTCCCCCCAAATCCTCCCCAAACCCCCTCAAATCCTCCCAAATCCCCCTCAAACCCCTCAAATCCCCCCCACATCCCCCCAGACCCCCCCAAATCCCCCCCAGATCCCTCCTAAACCCCCTACAACCCCCCCAGAGCCCCCCAGACCGCCCCAAATCCCTCTCAAATTCCCCCCAGAACCCCCGATCCCCCCCAAATCCCCCCCAAACCCCCCCAAATCCTCCCCAAATCCCCCCCAGACCCCCCACATCCCCCCAGCCCCCCCTAACCCCCCTCTGTCCCCCCAGATCTGCTGTTGGCCCCCGGGGGGGCTTCCCCCAGCTCGGGGGGTTCGGGTCCCTCAAATCCCCCCCAAATCCCTCAAATCCCTCCAGACCCCCAAAAGCCTCCCCCAGATCCCCTCAAATCCTCCCCAAATCCCTCCCAGACCCCCCAAATGCCCCCCAAATCCTCCTCAATCCCCCCAAATTTCCCCCCAAATCCTCCCCAAACCCCCTCAAATCCCCCCCAAGCCCCCCAGACCCCCCAAATCCCCCCAAACCCCCTCCTAATCTCCCCCAGACCCCCCCAAATCCCCCCCAGACCCCCCAAACCCCCCCAAACCCCCCCAAATCCTCCCCAATCCCCCCAAATCCCCCCCAGACCCCTTCAAATCCTCCTCAAACCCCCCCAAATCCCCCCCAGACCCCTTCAAATCCCCCCAGACCCCCCACATCCCCCCCAAATCCTCCCCAAACCCCCCAAATCCCCCCCAAATCCCCCCAAACCCCCCCCAAACCCCCTCAATCCCCCCCAAATCCCTCCTAGACCCCCCCAAATCCTCCCCAAATCCCCCTCAAACCCCTCAAATCCCCCCCAGACCCCCCAAGTCCCCCCCAAATCCCCCCCAGCCCCCCCCTAACCCCCCTCTGTCCCCCCAGATCTGCTGTTGGCCCCTGGGGGGGCTCCCCCCAGCTCGGGGGGTTCGGGTCCCTCAAATCCCCCCCAAACCCCCCCAAATCCCCCCCAGACCCCCTCAAATCCCCCCCAGATCCCCCCTAACCCCCCTACAACCCCCCCAGACCCCCCAAATCCCCCCCAAATCCCCCCAAACCCCCTCCTAATCCCCCCCAGACCCCCCCCAAATCCCCCCCAGACCCCCCCTAACCCCCTCCTAATCTCCCCCAGACCCCCCCAATCCCCCCCAAATCCCCCAGACCCTCTCAAACCCCCCAAATCCTCTCAAATCTCCCCCAAGCCCCCCCAAATCCCCCCAAACCCCCACAAACCCCCCCAAATCCCCCCAATGCCCCCAAATCCTCCCCAAACCCCCCAAATCCTCCCCAAATCCCCCCCAGACCCCCCACATCCCCCCAGCCCCCCCCTAACCCCCCTCTGTCCCCCCAGATCTGCTGTTGGCCCCCGGGGGGGCTCCCCCCAGCTCGGGGGTTCGGGTCCATCCCCGGGGGGTCCCGGGGGGTCCCTGGGCGAGGTCAGCATCCCCCTGTCCCTGGGGGTCTGTCCCCTGGGACCCCTCCCCCTGCCCAAGGAGCAGCTCTACCAGCAGGCGCTGCAGGAGCCAGCCTGGCACCACATGCCCCACCCCTCGGATTCCGAGAGGATCAGGTGCGAATTCCAGGGAATTCCCAACATTTCCTGGGAATTCCCAACATTTCCTGGGAATTTGGGGGGTTTGGGGGGTCCTGGGTGGGGTTTGGGGAGTTACAAGGTGATTAAATGGGGATTTTTGGGATTTTTTGGGCACCACATGCCCCACCCCTCGGATTCCGAGAGGATCAGGTGCGAATTCCACGGAATTCCCAACATTTCCTGGGAATTCTCAACATTTTCTGGGAATTTCTGGGATTTTGGGGGGTCCTGGGTGGGGTTTGGGGGGTTTAAAGGGGGTTCTATGGTGGTTAAATTGGGTTTTTGGGCACCCCATGCCCCCTCCATTGGATTCCGAGAGGATCAGGTGCGAATTCCAGGAATTCCTGGCAATTCCCAACATTTCCTGGGAATTTGGGGGTCCTGGGTGGGATTTGGGGGAATTTTGGGGTTCCTGGATGGGATCTGTGGGGGTTCCAGGGGGGTTAAATTGGGATTTTGGGGGTTTTTTTTGGCACTTCTTGTTCCATTCTTTGAATCCTAAGAGGATCCAGGTGGGAATTCCCAGGAATTCCCAAAATTTCCTGGAATTTCGGGGGGTTTGGGTGGGATTTGGGGGCTCCTGGGTGGAATTTAGGAGGATTAAAATGTGAATTTTGAATTTTATTTTTTACATTTTCCCTTCCAACCCCCTCCCCCTTTCCCATTCCCAAAAATCCCCACTTTTCCCTGCTTTTATCCCTTTTATTTTTGATGGATTTGGGAATTTTCTGGGAATGTTTTTAACCCTTTGCAGGCAGTACCTGCCCAGGAACCCCTGCCCCACCCCCCCCTACCACCACCAGCTGCCCCCTCCCCACTCGGACACCGTGGAGTTCTACCAGCGCCTCTCCACCGAGACCTTGTTCTTCATCTTCTACTACCTGGAGGTACCAAAATCGCGGGAATTCACCCCAAAAATCCCGGGAATGCCAAAAAAAACCCCGAATCCCAAAAAAAACCCCGTCAAAATCGGCCACAAATTCAATTTTTGGGGGAATTTTATTGGGGTTTTGGGTTGTGGAGGGGCCAAAATCCCGGGAATTCGACCCAAAATCCTGGGAATTCAACCCAAAAATTCCAGGAATTCGACTCAAAAATCCTGGGAATTTGGGGGAAAATCCTGGGAATCCCAAAAAACCCCAAATCCCAAAAAAAACCCCGTCAAAATCGGCCACAAATTCCATTTTTGGGGGAATTTTATTGGGGTTTTGGGTTGTGGAGGTGCCAAAATTCCAGGAATTCAACCCAAAAATTCCAGGAATTTGGGAAAAAATCCTGGGAATTTGGGGGAAAATCCTGGGAATCCCAAAAAACCCCAAATCCCAAAAAAATCCCCGTCAAAATTGGCCACAAATTCCATTTTTGGGGGAATTTTATTGGGGTTTTTGGGTTGTGGAGGGGCCAAAATGCTGGGAATTCAACCCAAAAATTCCAGGAATTTGGGAAAAAATCCTGGGAATTTGATTGAAAATCCTGGGAATCCCAAAAAACCCCAAATCCCCAAAAATCCCCATCAAAATCGGCCACAAATTCCATTTTTGGGGGAATTTTATTGGGGTTTTGGGTTGTGGAGGGGCCAAAATTCCAGGAATTCGACCCAAAATCCCGGGAATTCGACCCAAAATTCCAGGAATTTGACCCAAAATTCCAGGAATTTGTCCCAAAATCCCCCAAATTTGGGCTCCTCACTGGAGAAATCCCCGATTCCTTTTCCAGCCCCTTTTAGGGGGGAAAATCAGGAATTTTTGGGGGAAAACTTGGAATTTTTGGGGGGAAAAATTGGGATTTTTGGGAAAAAAATTGGAATTTTTTTGGGAAACTGGGAATTTTTTGAATTTTGGGAGCTTTCCATGGATTTGGGAACCAAAATTTGGGGAAAAACCAAACTTTTGACCCCTTTTCCATCCGTTTTGGGAGTGAAAATTCAGATTTTTGGGCAAAATTGGAATTTTGGGGGGAAAATCGAGATTTTTTTGGGGAAAACTTGGAATTTTTGGGGGGAAAACTTGGAATTTTTTTGGAATTTGGAATTTGGGAACTTCCCGTGGATTTGGGAACCCAAATCCAAACTTTTGAACCCTTTTCCATCCATTTTTGGGGGAAAAATTTGAATTTTTGGTGGGGAAAATCAGGATTTTTGGGGGAAAACTTGGAATTTTTGGGGGGAAATTGGGAATTTTTGGAATTTTGGGATCTTCCAGTGGATTTGGGAACCCAACCCAAACTTTTGAGCTTTTTTCCATTTATTTAGGGAAGAAAAATTCAGATTTTTGGGCGAAAATTTGAATTTTTGGTGGGGAAAATTGGGATTTTTTGGGAAAAACCTGGAATTTTTTGGGAATTCGGGATTTTGGGAGCTTCCCGTGGATTGGGGAACCAAAATTTGGGGAAAACCCAAACTTTTGAGCCCTTTTCCATCCGTTTTGGGGGGAAAAAACCAGATTTTTGGGCGAAAATTTGAATTTTTGGTGGTGAAAATTGGGATTTTGGGGGGGAAAACTTGGAATTTTGGGGGAAAACTTGGAATTTTTTGGGAATTTGGGATTTTGGGATCTTCCAGTGGATTTGAGAACCCAAATCCAAACTTTTGATCCCTTTTCCATCCAATTTTTGGGAAAAATTCAGATTTTGGGCAAAAATTTGAATTTTTGGGAGGAAAATCAGGATTTTTGGGGAAACACTTGGAATTTTGGGGGGAAATTGGGAATTTTTGGAATTTTGGGATCTTCCAGTGGATTTGGGAACCCAAACCCAAACTTTTGAGCTTTTTTCCATTTATTTAGGGAGGAAAAATTCAGATTTTTGGGCAAAAATTTGAATTTTTGGTGGGGAAAATTGGGATTTTTTTTGGGAAAAAAATTGGAATTTTTTGGGAATTTGGGATTTTGGGAGCTTCCCATGGATTTGAGAACCAAAATTTGGGGAAAACCCAAACCTTTGACCCCTTTTCCATCCGTTTTGGGAGAGAAAATTCAGATTTTTGGGCAAAAATTTGAATTTTTGGTGGTGAAAATTGGGATTTTTTTGGGGGAAACCGGGGATTTTTGGGAATTTGTGGATTTTGGGGATTTTTGGGATTGGGAATTTTGGGAATTTTGGTTTTTGCAGGGCACCAAGGCTCAGTACCTGGCGGCCAAGGCGCTGAAGAAGCAATCGTGGCGTTTCCACACCAAGTACATGATGTGGTTCCAGAGGCACGAGGAGCCCAAAACCATCACGGACGAGTTCGAGCAGGTCTGGAAAATTCCCAGAATTCCCAAAATTCCCCAAATTCCTCAAATTCCCAGCCCCAGAATTCCCAAAAAGCCAAAATTCCAAAAAAAATCCCAACCCTGAGGTGAAAAATTTGGTTTAAATTGGGTTTAAATTGGGTTTTTTGGGGATTTTTTTAGTGTGGGATCATTAAAATTCCCATTTGGATCCCAAAATTCCCAAAATTCCCCAAAAATCCCAAAATTCCCCAAATTCCCAACCCCAGAATTCCCAAAAATCCAAAGTTCCCAAAAAAATCCCAACCCAGAGGCTCAAAATGGTCCAAAATTTGGTTTAAATTGGGTTTTTGGGGGATTTTTTTGGTGTGGGGTCATTGAAATCCAGCCCAAAATCCCAAATTTCCACCCAGAATTCCCAAAAAATCTGAAATTCCAACCCAGAATTCCCAAAAATTACAAATTCCCCCAAAAATCCCAACCCAGAGGCGAAAAATTGGGTTTAAATTGGGTTTTTTGGGGATTTTTTTAGTGTGTGGTCATTAAAATTCCCATTTGGATCCCAAAATTCCCCAAAAATCCCAAAATCCCAAAATTCCAACCCCAGAATTCCCAAAAAGCCAAAATTCCCAAAAAAATCCCAACCCTGAGGTGCAAAATTTGGTTTAAATTGGGTTTTTTTGGGATTTTTTTAGTGTGGGTTCATTAAAATTTTCATTTTGATCCCAAAATTCTCACCTGGATTCCCAAAATCCCCAAATTCCCAGCCCCAGAATTCCCAAAAACCCAAAATTCCCAAAAAAATCCCAACCCAGAGGCGAAAAATTGGGTTTAAATTGGGTTTAAATTGGGTTTTTTGGGGAATTTTTTGGTGTGGGGTCATTAAAATCCAGCCCAAAATCCCAAATTTCCACCCAGAATTCCCAAAAAATCTGAAATTCCAACCCCAGAATTCCCAAAAAGCCAAAATTCCCAAAAAAATCCCAACCCGGAGGCGAAAAATTTGGTTTAAATTTGGTTTAAATTGGGTTTTTTGGGGATTTTTTTAGTGTGGGGTCATTAAAATTCCCATTTGGATCCCAAAATTCCCAAAATTCCCCAAAAATCCCAAAATTCCCGAATTCCCAGCCCCAGAATTCCCAAAAAGCCAAAATTCCCAAAAAAATCCCAACCCAGAGGTGAAAAATTTGGTTTAAATTGGGTTTTTTGGGTTTTTTTAGTGTGGGGTCATTAAAATTCCCATTTTGATCCCAAAATTCCCCAAAAATCCCAAAATTCCTGAATTCCCAGCCCCAGAATTCCCAAAAACCCAAAATTCCCAAAAAAATCCCAACCCAGAGGCTCAAAATTGGGTTTAAATTTGGTTTAAATTGGGTTTAAATTGGGTTTTTTGGGATTTTTTTAGTGTGGGATCATTAAAATTCCCATTTTGATCCCAAAATTCCCCAAAAATCCCAAAATTCCCGAATTCCCAGCCCCAGAATTCCCAAAAAGCCAAAATTCCCAAAAAAATCCCAACCCAGAGGCTCAAAATGGTCCAAAATTTGGTTTAAATTGGGTTTAAATTGGGTTTTTTGGGGATTTTTTTGGTGTGGGTTCATTAAAATCCAGCCCAAAATTCCCAAATTTCCACCCAAAATTCCCAGAAATCCCAAAATTCCAACCCAGAATTCCCAGAAAAGCCAAAATTCCCCCAAAAAAATCCCAACCCAGAGGTGCAAAATTTGGTTTAAATTGGGTTTAAATTGGGTTTTTTGGGGATTTTTTTAGTGTGGGTTCATTAAAATTTTCATTTGGATCCCAAAATTCCCCAAAAATCCCAAAATTCCCCAAATTCCCAGCCCCAGAATTCCCAAAAACCCAAAATTCCCAAAAAAATCCCAACCCTGAGGTGAAAAATTTGGTTTAAATTGGGTTTAAATTGGGTTTAAATTGGGTTTTTTGGGATTTTTTTAGTGTGGGGTCATTAAAATTCCCATTTGGATCCCAAAATTCCCACCTGGATCCCAAAAATCCCCAAAATTTCTTCCAATAATCCCAAATTTCCCCCCAAAATCCCAAAATTTCCTCCCTAAACTTCCAAAAATCCCCAAAAATTCCCAAAAATCCCCAAATTTTCCCTCTAAAATTTCCAAAAATCGCAAAAAATCCCCCCAAAATCCCCAAAAATCTCCAAAATCTTCCCAAATCTTTAAAAATTCCCCAAAATTTCCCAAAATTCCCTGAAAAATTCCCCAAAATTCTCCCAAAATTCCGAAAATTCCCCAAAATTCCTAAAATTCAAAAATTTCCCCAAAATTCCCCAATTTCCCCCCAAATTTCGCTCCCAATTTGGATTTTCCCGGGGTTTTTTTTGGCCCTGGGGGTTTTTGGGGGTCCTGAGTTGATTTTTGGGGGTCCCAGGTGGATTTTTGGGGCTTTTCCCGCTGATTTGGGGTTTTTTCCCGGTTTTTAGGGCACTTACATTTATTTCGACTACGAGAAGTGGGGGCAGCGCAAGAAGGAGGGATTCACCTTCGAGTATCGATACCTGGAGGATCGGGACCTGCAGTGACCCAAAAACCCCAAAAAACGCCCCAAAAACGGCCCCAAAAGCCCCCAAAATCCAAAAAGATTGGCCAGAGTTGGAGGAAATGGCAAAAAACCCCGAAAAAATTGCCCAAAAGTCAAAGAAATGGCAAAAAAAAAACCTAAAATTGCCCAAAATTGAAAGAATTTGAACAAAAAAACCTCAAAAAGTCACAGAAATGGAAAAAAAAAAACCAAAAAGTCAAAGAAATGGAAGAAAAAAACTAAAAATGGCCCAAAATTGAAAGAAATGGGAAAAAAAAATCCAAAAATTGACCAAAATTGAAAGAATTTGAACAAAAAAAACCCAAAATTGCCCAAAATTGAAAGAATTTGAACAAAAAAAACCCAAAAAGTCAAAGAAATGAAAGAAAAAAACTAAAAATTGACCAAAAGTGAAAGAAATGGCAAAAAAAAAAACCAAAATTGCCCAAAATTCAAAGAATTTGAACAAAAAAACCCCAAAAAGTCGAAGAAATGGAAAAAAAAAACTAAAAATTGACCAAAATTGAAAGAAATGGCAAAAAAAAACCCCAAAATTGCCCAAAATTGAAAGAAATGGCAAAAAAAAAACCTCAAAAAATTCCCCCCCAAAAAATGTCAAAAAAACCCAAAAATTCCTCAAAAAAAATTTCAAAAAAATCCCCAAAAATCCCAAAACAACCCCAAAAAAACTCAAAAAAAAAAACCCAAAAAAGCTGAAAAAAACCCCAAAAATTAAAAAATAATCCCAAAAATCCCCAAAAAAATTTGGGGAGGAAAACCCCAAAACCCCTCGGATTTACCCCAAATTTTCCCGGTGCTGCAGCTGGGCTGAGCAAAATAAAAATTCGATTTTTTGGGGTAAATTTTTCATTTTTTGGGGGGTTTTTATTCCAATTTTTTGGGGTTTTTTTTCCCATTTTGGGGAGGTTTTTTTAAATTTTTTTGGGGTTTTTTTCCCATTTTTTCTGAGTTTTTTTCCCATTTTTTCTGAGTTTTTTTCCCATTTTTTGTGAGTTTTTTCCCATTTTTTGGGTTTTTTTTTCCCATTTTTGGAATTTTTTTTCCCCTTTTTCTTCAGTATTTTTTCCCATTTTTTGGATTTTTTTCCCATTTTTTTGGGGATTGTTTATTCCCATTTTTGGGTTTTTTTCCCTTTTTCTTTTTGATGTTTTTTCCCTATTTTTGGGGATTTTTTTCCCTTTTTTTTGGTGTTTTTTCCCTTTTTTTTTTAATGTTTTTTCCCCATTTTTTGGATTTTTTTTCCCATTTTTTGGGTTGTTTTTTCCCATTTTATTCCCATTTTTTGGGGGTTGTTTTTCCCAATTTTGGGGTTTTTTTCCCCTTTTTTTTTTGTGTTTTTCCCCCTTTTTTTCCCCTTTTTTTTTATGTTTTTTTCCCAATTTATGAATTTTTTCCCTTTTTTTGGGGGTTGTTTTTTTCCCATTTTATTCCCATTTTTTGGGGTTGTTTTTCCCATTTTTGGGGTTTTTTTCCCCTTTTTTTTTATGTTTTTTCCCAATTTATGAATTTTTTCCCTTTTTTTGGGGTTGTTTTTTTCCCATTTTTTCCCTTTTTTTTGGGGGTTGTTTTTCCCATTTTTTCCCTTTTTTTGGGGTTATTTTTTTCCCATTTTTTCCCTTTTTTTGGGGTTGTTTTTCCCATTTTTGGGGTTTTTTTCCCCTTTTTTTATGTTTTTTCCCAATTTATGAATTTTTTCCCTTTTTTTGGGGGTTGTTTTTTTCCCATTTTTTCCCTTTTTTTGGGGTTGTTTTTTTCCCATTTTTTCCCTTTTTTTGGGGTTGTTTTTTTCCCATTTTATTCCCATTTTTTGGGGTTGTTTTTCCCATTTTTGGGGTTTTTTTCCCCTTTTTTTTTATGTTTTTTCCCAATTTATGAATTTTTTCCCTTTTTTTTGGGGGTTGTTTTTTTCCCATTTTTTCCCTTTTTTTGGGGGGTTGTTTTTCCCATTTTTTCCCTTTTTTTGGGGTTGTTTTTTTCCCATTTTTTCCCATTTTTTTGGGGGTTGTTTTTCCCATTTTTGGGGTTTTTTCCCCTTTTTTTTATGTTTTTTTCCCAATTTATGAATTTTTCCCTTTTTTTGGGGTTGTTTTTCCCATTTTTGGGGTTTTTTGGGGAAGGGTCTCCGAGGGTGGGGAGGGGTTTTGGGGTCTCTTTCCCTCCCCTCCCAGCAGTTGAAGATATTTTTCGTAAAGTTATTTTCATTTTGGAAAATATTTATGAATAAATAGTTTTATATCTCACCTCCTCCCGGGGGGAGGGGAATTCTCATTTTTTGGGGGGGTTTGGGGGATAATTTTGGGGCCCAAAACTCTCCAAAATTCTTCTTTTCCACCCAAAATTTCCCGTTTTCATTTAATTTACTCCGGTTTTATTTTAATTTTCACAATTTGAAGGGGTTTGATTCCCCCCCCCCCCAAATATTTTGGACTCTTCCAACCCAGGGGGGGCCTAAGGGGGTCTGGGAGGTTCCATTGCAGTTCTGGGGGGGTCCTGGGGGGATTTTGGGGTCCCAGGTGAAATTTTGGGGGTCTCAGGATGAATTTTGGGGGTCTCAGGTGAATTTTGGGGCTCTTGGGTGAAATTTTGGGGGGTCTCAGGTGAATTTTGGGGGGTTCTGTGAGGGATTTTGGGGTCTCAGGTGAATTTTGGGGTCTCAGGATGAATTTTGGGGGTCCCAGGTGAATTTTGGGGGTCTCAGGTGAATTTTGGGGGGTTTCAGGTGGATTTTGGGGAGTCCCAGGTGAATTTTGGGGGGTCCTGGGGGGGATTTTGGGGTCTCAGGTAAATTTTGGGGGTCTCAGGTGAATTTTGGGGGGTCCTGGGAGGGATTTTGGGGTCCCAGGTGGATTTTGGGGTCTCAGGATGAATTTTGGGGGTTTCAGGTGAATTTTGGGGGTCCCAGGTGAATTTTGGGGTCCCAGGTGGATTTTGGGGTCTCAGGTGAATTTTGGGGGTCCCAGGTGGATTTTGGGGATCTCAGGTGAATTTTGGGGCTCTTGGGTGAAATTTTGGGGGTCTCAGGTGAATTTTGGGGGGTCCTGGGAGGGATTTTGGGGTCCCAGGTGAATTTTGGGGGTCTCAGGTGAATTTTGGGGGGTCTCAGGTGAATTTTGGGGGGTTTCAGGTGGATTTTGGGGGGTCCCAGGTGAATTTTGGGGCTCTTGGGTGAAATTTTGGGGGTCTCAGGTGAATTTTGGGGGATCCTGGGGGGGATTTTGGGGTCTCAGGTGAATTTTGGGGGGTCCCAGGTGAATTTTGGGGGGTCCTGGGAGGGATTTTGGGGTCCCAGGTGGATTTTGGGGTCTCAGGACAGATTTTGGGGGTCTCAGGATGAATTTTGGGGGTTTCAGGATGCATTTTGGGGGTTTCAGGTGGATTTTGGGGGGTCCCAGGTGGATTTTGGGGGGTCTCAGGTGGATTTTGGGGTCTCAGGTGGATTTTGGGGTTCCTGAATCCAATTTTGGGGTTCCTGGAGCCGATTTTGGGGTTCCTGGATCCAATTTTGGGGTTCCTGGAGCCGATTTTGGGGTCCCTGAATCCAATTCTGGGGGTCCCAATGATGATTTTGGGGGTCCCAATGATGATTTTGGGGGTCCCGGTGCCGATTTTGGGGTTCCTGGATCCGATTTTAGCGATTCCGGTGCCGATTTTGGGGTTCCCGATGATGATTTTGGGGTCCCCGATGATGATTTTGGGGGTCCCGATGATGATTTTGGGGTCCCCGATGATGATTTTGGGGGTCCCGATGATGATTTTGGGGTTCCTGGATCCGATTTTGGGGTTCCCGGTGCCGATTTTGGGGGTCCCGGAGCCCCTCCAGCAGCTCCCGGCTCCGGGCGGCCTCGGCTGCCTCGCGGGCCAAACGCTGCCGCCGCAGCTCCTCCAGCCTGCAGGGACAATTAACGCTAATTAGTGCTAATTAACCAGGGGGAGGGGCCAGGGCCGCCATTGGGGGGAGGGGGAATGGCTGGGGGAGGGGGGGATAATAATTAATGGAGTAATTAGGTAATGATGGGGTGATTAAAGGGTTAATTTAACAGGTGGTTATGGGTTAATTAAGGGTAGTTAAGGATAATTAGAGAGTAATTAGGGGTAATTAAGGAGTAAATAAAAGCAATTAGGAGTGTTTATGGTAATTAAGGGGTAATTAGGAGTAATTGAGAAGTGATAAAGGAGTAATTAATGGCATTTAGAGGTAGTTAAGGGGTAATTAAAGGTAATTAATTAAGGGGTTATTAGGAGTAATTGAGAAGTGATAAAGGACTAATTAATGGTATTTAGGGGTAGTTGAGGTGTAATTAAGGGTAATTAATTAAGGAGTAATTAGAAGAAGAGGTTAAATCAAAGCAGGGAGGGTTGTACAGAGGGGAGATGGGGTGGGAATCAGAAATGGTGTTAATTAAAAGGTTCATTAAGGGATAATTAGCGTGGAGGGAGGGGTCACTCATCAATTTTAGGGGGAAAAAACCCAAATTTTAGAGGGGTCAAATCCCAGTTTGGGAGGGAGAAAATCCCAGTTTGAAGGGGATTAAATTTAGGGGTGAAACCCCAATTTTGGAGGGCTGAAACCTCAATTTTGAGGGGGTAAAAGCTCAATTTTAAATGAGTTAAACACCAATTTTTAATGAGTTAAATCCCAATTTTGGATGAGTCAAATCCCAATTTTGGAAGAGTTAAATCCCAATTTTGGACGAGTCAAATCCCAGTTTTGGGTGATTTAAATCCCAGTTTTGTAAGAGTTAAATCCCAGTTTGGATGAGTTAAATCCCAATTTTTAATGACTTAAATCCCAATTTTTAATGACTTAAATCCCAATTTTGGAAGAGTCAAATCCCAATTTTTAACACGTTAAATCCCAATTTTTAATGAGTTAAACCCCAATTTTGAGGGGTCAAACCCCAATTTTGGGAGGCTCAACCCTTTATGGGAGAGCTCGTGGGTCAACAGGCTTAATGAATGAATGAATAATTAACGAGTTAATTAAGAGAAAGAGGATTAACAAAGGGTGGGATTTTCAGGGCAGCACCAACAATGCAAATGGAGGCTAATCAATTAATTAATCTCTAATTAACGCCTCACTCACCCTTTTCCCCCAGGGGGGGCTCCGGGGGGGCTCCGTGGCTGTGACCGGGGGGGTTTTTCGGGGCTGGGGGCTCGGCGCAGCCCCTTCCTCATGTCCTGGAGAGGGTCCAGCAGTGCCTTGCGCCCCCCCTGCACCTCCCGAGCCCCCTCCCCACTTTTGGGGGGCCGCAGGTACCAGGGGGGGCAGGTCTGGGCCTCGGCCGCGCTCTGGCCCAGGTAGGTCAGGACCCCCAGCGCCCGCTCGCGCCGCTCCTGAGGGGGGAAATTGGGGAGGGGGCTTCGGGTGAGTCCCCTTTCAGTGAAAATCCCCCTTTTCCCACTCAAATTCCTGCTTTTTTCCACCTAAATTCCCCTTTTTTCCACCCAAATCCCACCATTTTCCACCCCTACCCTTCAATCTCCTGCTGCTCCTGAGGGGGAAATTGGGGAGGGGGCTTCGGGTGAGTCCCCTTTCAGTGAAAATCCCATTTTTCCCACTCAAATTCCTGCTTTTTTACACCTAAACTCCCCTTTTTTACACCCAAATTCCCCTTTTTTACACCCAAATTCCCCTTTTTTCCACCCAAATCCCACCATTTTCCACCCCTACCCTTCAATCTCCTGCCGCTCCTGAGGGGGAAATTGGGGAGGGGGCTTCAGGTGAGTCCCCTTTCAGTGAAAATCCCTTTTTTACACCCAAATTCCTGCTTTTTTCCACCCAAATTCCCCTTTTTTCACACCCAAATCCCGCCATTTTCCACCCAAATCCCACCATTTTCCACCCCTGCCCTTCAATCTCGTGCCGCTCCTGAGGGGGAAATTGGGGAGGGGGCTTCAGGTGAGTCCCCTTTGAATGAAAATCCCATTTTTTCCACATAAATTCCCCTTTTTTCCACACAAATTCCTGCTTTTTTCCTCCTAAATTCCCCTTTTTTCCACCCAAATCCCGCCATTTTCCACCCCTACCCTTCAGTCTCGTGCCGCTCCTGAGGGGGGAAATTGGGGAGGGGGCTTCGGGTGAGTCCCCTTTGAGTGAAAATCCCCCTTTTCCCACTCAAATTCCTGCTTTTTTCCACCTAAATTCCCCTTTTTTCCACCCAAATTCCCCTTTTTTCCACCCAAATCCCACCATTTTCCACCCCTACCCTTCAATCTCGCGCCGCTCCTGAGGGGGGAAATTGGGGAGGGGGCTTCAGGTGAGTCTCCCGAGTGAAAATTCCCTCCTTTGCCACTCAAATTTCCACTTTTTCCACACAAGTGCCCACCTTTTCTACCTAAATTCCCACTTTTTCCACCTAAATTCCCCTTTTTTCCACCCAAATCCCGCCATTTTCCACCCCTACCCTTCAATCTCCTGCTGCTCCTGAGGGGAAAATCGAGGAGGGGGCTTCAGGCGAACCCCTCCGGATGAAAATCCCCCCCTTTTCTCCCTAATTACCCCTAAAATTCCCTGAATTCACCCCAAAATTCCCTGAATTCGCCCCAAAATTCCTTCCCTTCCCCTCAAATCCCCCCTCACCCGTTCCCGCCTTTTTTCCGCCTCATGCTCGCGGTTCGGAGCCTCCTCGGGCGGGGGGAAGAGCACGGGGGGGGCCGTGGGCGAGGGGCTGCGACCCCCGACCCGCGCCCGCTTCCTCAGGAGCTCGGTGCGAACCTGCGGGAAGAAAATCCCCACTTTTATCAACTTTTATCAACTTTTTTAAACCCCCCCCCCATTTATTTTGGCCCCCCTAAAATTATTTAACGCTTCCGAATTTATTTTGCCTCCCCCCAAAGGCTTTTTTTAGTCGAGTCCATCCCCCCCCCCAACACGAAAATGAGTCAGGCCAAGCCGCGTCAATCACGCTAAGCCCCGCCCATTATCTATAATGTATTCAAAGGCGCTCACGCTCATTGGCGGATAGGATTTAGCCACGCCCCTTAACCACGCCCTACCCCCCCCCCTTCCCCTCAGCACTCGCCTCCTGTTCCGCCCGCAGCGCGCGCGCGTCGCGTTTCCTCCGCTCCACCTCGGCCGCCGCCTCGTCCCGCCGCACCCGCGCCACATTGTCCTTGTTCCGCACGTGCCACGACTTCTTCGGGAGGATGTTCATGGCGGCGGCGGCGGCGGCGGGGCCGGCAGCGGCACCAGGCCGCGACTCTAAAGCACGGAGCCTGCACCGCCCTGCTTTCCGCCCTCTCGGTTCTGATTGGTCGAGCCCCCTGTCACTCCGCTCTTTCCGCGCTCTCTGATTCGTCCAGTCGTTTCGCTCCGCCCTGTTTTCGCTCTGATTGGTCGAGAGTGATAATCTCACCTCTGATTGGCTCGCCCGCCTCCCTCAGTGGGGCGAAGCCGGAAGTGGAGGTTTCCCGCCCTCTCGCATTGTGGGAGCGCCGCCATATTGAACCGTGAGGGGAGGCGAGGGCGTCCCTGAAACCTCCCCCCAAAAAACCCCAAAAACCTCCTCGGGATCCCCCAGAATAACCCGAAAACCCCTTTGGGAACCCTCAGAATCTCCTTGGGAACTCCCAGCCCGAGTTCTTTCTGGATTTCAAGGGTTTGCTGCAAGATTTGCCTCATTTCCCCCAAAGATTCACCTCAGGGCCTTGGGGGTCCGGCAGGATCAGGTCAGTCCAGGGGGATTTGGATCAATTTTTGGTATTTGGGTCCATTTTAGATGCATTGGAGTCAATCTTAGGGGTTTAGGGGTCAGTTTGGGGATGGTTTCAGTCATTTTGGGGTCCCCAAACACACCGAGGATGTCACTCAAGGTTTTTATTGAGCTCAGTTTTGGGGGGGGCCCTTCCAAAAACAGAGCCCCTCCCACTCCCATCCCCCTAAAAAATCTCCCCTGGGGGGTGCCCTCAGCCCCCCCTGGGACCCCCAAATCCCTCCCCAGGCCCCCCCTCCTGGGTATTTGGGTTCAGGGGGGTGGGAAGTTCCCTTTTAAATTCTTCTTTTTGGGGTCCCTCCTCTTCCTCACCCGGGGGTCCCCCTGGTTTGGGGCTATCAGATAACCCCGGATTTTGGGGTTTTCCATTGTGGTTCCTCCCCTTGACCTGAGTATTGGGGTCTTTCTTCATCCCCCTCACCCCAGATTTTGGGGTCCCCCTAAACTCGGGCTGTTGGGGTTCATCCTCTTCCTCAGCTCCTGGGATTTGGGGTTCAGGGCGTCCCATTCCTCCTGAATTTTGGGGTTCAGGGGATCCCCCTCTTCCTGAATTTTGGGATTCAGGGGATCCCCACCCTCCTGAATTTTGGGATTCAGGAGATCCCCACCCTCCTGAATTTTGGGATTCAGGGGATCCCCCCCCTCGTGAATTTTGGGATTCAGGAGATCCCCACCCTCCTGAATTTTGGGATTCAGGGGATCCCCACCCTCCTGAATTTTGGGATTCAGGGGATCCCCCCCCTCGTGAATTTTGGGATTCAGGGGATCCCCACCCTCCTGAATTTTGGGATTCAGGGGATCCCCACCCTCCTGAATTTTGGGATCCTCTCCCTCACCAGGCCCCCTCCTCCTCCTCACCCGCCCATCCCCTCCTCCTCCTCCTCCTTCCTCCTCCCCCTCCTCCCCCTCACGCCCCTTTTCCCGCCCTTTTTTTCCCGCCCTTTTTCCCCTCAGGGCCGTGGCCGCCCCCAGGATGAGCAGGGGCACAAGATGGAGGCAGAAATGCACCGAGGCCCAGAACCGCAGCGTGGCCTCGGCCTCCCGCAGCACAAAACCCATGCTCAGGTACTCGAACGCCCTCATCTTGAGGAACCACTGCCCTCCCCTGAGCAGGGAACCCTTCCAGCCCCTCAGCTCCTCCAGGGGAACCCCAAAATGTTCCTCCAGGGCCGCCTCGGCCGCCGCCTCGGCCGCCAGCCAGAGCGGCACGGTGAGGAAGGACAGGTACTGCCCCCCGTGCAGCCCGTGCCAGTAAGCTGAGGCCAGCATGGTCCAGGCGTTCCTGGGGGGGTTTATGAGGGAGAAAAACAAAGAAATGTGGTCAGTGGGTTTGTGGTGGTTACCAAAAATGGGTTAAATTTGTCTTGTGAGGGTTGGAGGGGGTTAAAGTGTTATTTGTGGGAGTCTGAGTTTAGTTTGTGTGGTTTGAATTCAGCCTGGTTGGGGTGAAATTGGGTTTGTGTTGCCTCCAAATCCAGGCTGCTCCACAGAAAGGTCAATTTGCAGCCCCAAAATTCGGGTTATGCCCCCAAATTCCCTAAAGCTCAGCTCCCAGTGCCCCAGTGTGCCTCTTTATCCTGCTCCCAGTGCCCCCAGTCCCTCTCCCAGTGCCTCCCAGTGCCCCCAATCCCCCTCCCAGTGCCTCCAATCCCCCTCCCAGTGCCCCAGTGTGCCTCTTTATCCCTCTCCCAGTGCCCCCCAGTGCCCCCAGTCCCCCTCCCAGTTCCTCCCAGTGCCCCCAGTCCCTCTCCCAGTGCCTCCCAGTGCCCCAATTCCTCTCCCAGTGCCCCCAATTCCTCTCCCAGTGCCCCCAGTCCCTCTCCCAGTGCCCCCCAGTGCCCCCAGTCCCTCTCCCAGTGCCTCCCAGTGCCCCTAATCCCCCTCCCAGTGCCTCCCAGTGCCTCCCAGTGCCTCCCAGTGCCCCCAGTCCCCCTCCCAGTGCCTCCAATCCCCCTCCCAGTGCCTCCCAGTGCCCCCAATCCCTCTCCCAGTGCCTCCCAGTGCCTCCCAGTGCCCCCAATCCCTCTCCCAGTGCCCCCAGTCCCCCTCCCAGTTCCTCCCAGTGCCCCCAATCCCTCTTCCAGTGGCCCTAATCCTCCTCCTGGAACCCCCCAGTGCCTTCCAGTCCCTCCCAGTGCTCCCAGTCACTCTCCCAGTGCTCCCACTCCTTCCCAGTCCCTCTCCCAGTGCGTCCCAGTGCCCCCAATTCCTCTCCCAGTTCCCCCCAGTGCCTCCAATCTCCCCCCAAGTCCCTCCCAGTGCCCCCAATCCCCCTCCCAGTCCCTCCCAGTGTCCCCAGTCCCCTTCCAGTGCCCCCCAGTCCCTCCCAGTGCCCCCAATCCTCCCCCCAGTGTCCCCAATCCCTCTCCCAGTGTCCCCAGTCCCTCTCCCAGTGTCCCCAGTCCCCCTTCCAGTCCCTCCCAGTACCCCCAGTCCCCCCAATCCCCCTCCCAGTCCCTCCCAGTGTCCCAAATCCCCTTCCCAGTGTCCCCCAGTCCCTCCCAGTGTCCCCAATCCCCTTCCCAGTGTCCCCAGTCCCCCTCCCAGTCCCTCCCAGTGCCCCCCAGTCCCTCCCAGTGCCCCCCAGTCCCTCCCAGTGCCCCCCCAGTCCCTCCCAGTGTCCCCAGTACCGGATCAGGGGGTGCTGGCGGGGTCCCCTGCGGTGCACGTAGGCCGCCAGCCACCACTGCACCGTCATGTTCCAGCGGCGCAGCCCCCCCCGGAACCGCCGGCCCAGCTCCGTCCCCCACGGATCCACCGTGCGGATCGTCTCGAAATCCCACTCATCCTCGGGGAGATCCTCACACCTGGGACAGGTGAGACACAGGTGAGACACCCAGAGACACCCAGGGACACCCAGAGACACCCAGGGACACCCAGGGGACACCCAGAGACACCCAGAGACACCCAGGGGACACCCAGGGATCCACCGTGCGGATCGTCTCGAAATCCCACTCATCCTCAGGGAGATCCTCACACCTGGGACAGGTGAGACACCCAGGGGACAGGTGAGACACCCAGAGACACCCAGGGACACCCAGGGGACAGGTGAGACACAGGTGAGACACCCAGAGACACCCAGGGGACACAGGGACACCCAGGGGACACCCAGGGGACACAGGGACACCCAGGGATCCACTGTGCGGATCGTCTCGAAATCCCACTCATCCTCAGGGAGATCCTCACACCTGGGACAGGTGAGACACAGGTGAGACACCCAGAGACACCCAGGGACACCCAGGGGACACCCAGGGGACACCCAGGGATCCACCGTGTGGATCGTCTCGAAATCCCACTCATCCTCGGGGAGATCCTCACACCTGGGACAGGTGAGACACCCAGGGGACAGGTGAGACACCCAGAGACACCCAGGGGACAGGTGAGACACCCAGGGGACACCCAGGGACACCCAGGGACACCCAGGGGACACCCAGGGACACCCAGGGACACCCAGGGGACACCCAGAGACACCCAGGGGACAGGTGAGACACCCAGGGGCACCCAGGGGACACCCAGAGACACCCAGGTGACAATGGGGACCCCTAAGGACCCTCAGGTAACCCTCAGATGACACACAAAGACCTCCAGGTGACCCCCAGGTGACAATGGAGACCCCCAGGTGACCTCCAGGTGACCCCCAGGTGACAATGGAGACCCCCAGGTGTCCCCACTCCTCTCAGGTGACCCCCAGGTGACCCCCAGGTGTTCCCCAGGTGTCCCCACCCCTGTCAGGTGACCCCAGGTGACCCCCAGGTGTCCCCCAGGTAACACCAGGTGACCCCCAGCTGACCCCAGGTGACCCCCAGGTGTCCCCACCCCTCTCAGCTGACCCCAGGTGTCCCCCAGGTGACAATGGTGACCCCCAGGTGACCTCCAGGTGACCCCCAGGTGACCCCCAGGTGACAATGGAGACCCCCAGGTGTCCCCCAGGTGTCCCCACTCCTCTCAGGTGACCCCAGGTGTCCCCCAGGTGTTCCCACCCCTCTCAGGTGACCCCCAGGTGTCCCCCAGGTGACAATGGAGACCCCCAGGTGACAATGGAGACCCCCAGGTGACCCCAGGTGACAACAGAGACCCCCAGGTGTCCCCACCCCTCTCAGCTGACCCCAGCTGACCCCAGGTGTCCCCCAGGTGACAATGGAGACCCCCAGGTGACCCCAGGTGTCCCCACTCCTCTCAGGTGACCCCAGGTGACCTCCAGGTGTCCCCAGGTGACCTTAGGTGACCCCCAGGTGACCCCAGGTGACAATAGAGACCCCCAGGTGTCCCCACCCCTCTCAGGTGACCCCAGGTGATCCCCAGCTGACCCCAGGTGTCCCCCAGGTGTCCCCACCCCTCTCAGGTGACCCCAGGTGACCCCCAGGTAACACCAGGTGACCCCCAGCTGACCCCAGGTGACCCCAGGTGTCCCCCAGGTGTCCCCACCCATCTCAGGTGACCCCCAGGTGTCCCCCAGCTGACAATGGTGACCCCCAGGTAACCCCAGGTGACCCAAATCGACTGAGGTAACCCCAGGTGACTCCAGGTGACCCCCAGGTGACCCCCAGGTGACCCCCAGGTGACAATGGTGACCCCCAGGTGTTCCCCAGGTGTCCCCCAGGTGTCCCCACCCCTCTCAGCTGACCCCAGGTGTCCCCCAGGTGACAATGGAGACCCCCAGGTGACCCCCAGGTGTCCCCACCCCTCTCAGCTGACCCCAAGTGTCCCCCAGGTGACAATGGAGACCCCCAGGTGACCCCCAGGTGACAATGGTGACCCCCAGGTGTTCCCCAGGTGTCCCCCAGGTGTCCCCACCCCTCTCAGCTGACCCCAGGTGTCCCCCAGGTGACAATGGTGACCCCAGGTGTCCCCCAGGTGTCCCCCAGGTGTCCCCAGGTGACAATGGTGTCCCCCAGGTGTCCCCGCCCCCCTCACCTGTGTGGCCACTCCCATCTGGCGGTGGGCCCGCGGCCGGGGCGGGCGTTGGCGCACCTGGGGTAGGCTCCGAGCCCCGCGGCGACGCAGCCGGCCTCGGCGCAGAGCCAGCCCACGTAGAGGCGCAGCCGCAGCGCCAGGAACACCGGCACCATCAGCGCCAGCCGGCGCGGCCACGCCCGCGCCCCGAAGCCCGGCTCCAGCGCCGCCCGCGCCGGCCACGCCCCGCTCACCTGCGCGCACGCCGCGCCCAGCGCCGGCACCCAGCGCAGGTGCAGCAGCGCCCGGCGCAGCGACGGCGGCTGGGAGCGGGAAAACACCCAGTCCAGGTGAGTGCCCAGGCGGTAAAACGGACCTGCCAAAAATGGGGACAGGTGAGAGATACAGGTGTGAGATACAGGTGAGATACAGGTGTGATAGACAGGTGTGACAGGTGTGACAGGTGACAGGTGTGACACAGGTGTGACCCAGTCCAGGTGAGTGCCCAGGCGGTAAAACGGACCTGGGGAGACAGGGGCAGGTGAGAGACAGGTGAGATACAGGTGAGAGAGGTGAGATACAGGTGTGAGAGACAGGTAACAGGTGTGAGGAACAGGTGACAGGGACAGGTGTGACCCAGTCCAGGTGAGTGCCCAGGCGGTAAAATGGACCTGGGGAGACAGGGACAGGTGAGAGAGACAGGTGTGATACAGGTGTGAGGAACAGGTAACAGATGTGAGGAACAGGTGTGAGATACAGGTGTGACACAGGTGTGACCCAGTCCAGGTGAGTGCCCAGGCGGTAAAACGGACCTGGGGAGACAGGGACAGGTGAGAGATACAGGTGTGATACAGGTGAGAGAGACAGGTGAGATACAGGTGTGAGGAACAGGTAACAGGTGAGAGGAACAGGTGTGAGATACAGGTGTGACACAGGTGTGACCCAGTCCAGGTGAGTGCCCAGGCGGTAAAATGGACCTGGGGGACAGGGAACAGGTGAGAGAGACAGGTGAGAGATACAGGTGAGATACAGGTGTGATAGACAGGTGTGACACAGGTGTGACCCAGTCCAGGTGAGTGCCCAGGCGGTAAAATGGACCTGCCAAAAATGGGGACAGGTGAGAGATACAGGTGTGAGATACAGGTGAGATACAGGTGAGATACAGGTGAGATACAGGTGTGACACAGGTGTGACCCAGTCCAGGTGAGTGCCCAGGCGGTAAAACGGACCTGCCAAAAATGGGGACAGGTGAGAGATACAGGTGAGATACAGGTGAGAGATACAGGTAACAGGTGAGAGGAACAGGTGAGATACAGGTGTGAGACAGGTGTGAGATACAGGTGAGATACAGGTGTGAGATACAGGTGAGATACAGGTGTGAGATACAGGTGAGAGATACAGGTGAGAGATACAGGTGAGAGGTGAGAGAGGAGACACAGGTAACAGGTGAAATACAGGTAACAGGTGAGATACAGGTGATGCACAGGTGAGGCACAGGGAACAGCTGACACAGGTAAGTCCCAAAACTCACCCCAAAATCCCTTCAGGGACCCCCAAAATCCCCTCTGGAACCCCCAAAATCCCCTTTGGGACCCCCAAAATCCCTCCTGGGACCCCCAAAATCCCCTTTGGGACCCCCAAAATCCCCCCTGGGACCCCCAAAATCCCTCCTGGGACCCCCAAAATCCCTTCAGGGACCCCCAAATCCACCCGGGGACCCCCAAAATCCCTCTGGGACCCCCAAAATCCCTCTGGGACCCCCAAAATCCCTTCAGGACCCCCAAAATCCCCCCTGGGACCCCCAAAATCCCTCTGGGACCCCCAAATCCACCCTGGGACTCCCAAAATCCCCCCAGGACCCCCAAAATCCCTCAAGGACCCCCAAAATCCCTGCAGGGACCCCCAAATCCACCCTGGGACTCCCAAAATCCCCCCAGGACCCCCAAAATCCCCCCTGGGACCTCCAAAATCCCTCTGGGACCCCCAAAATCCCTCTGGGACCCCCAAAATCCCTCAAGGACCCCCCAAAATCCCCCCCAGGACCCCTAAAATCCCTCCTGGGACCCCCAAAATCCCTCTGGGACCCCCAAAATCCCTCTGGGACCCCCAAAATCCCTTCAGGACCCCCAAAATCCCCCCTGGGACCTCCAAAATCCCCTCAGGGACCCCGAAATCCCCTCTGGGACCCCCAAAATCCTTTCAGGGACCCCCAAAATCCCTCCTGGGACCCCCAAAATCCCTCCTGGGACCCCCAAAATCCCTTCAGGGACCCCCAAAATCCCCCCCAAATCCAGGGAATCCCCCCCAGGTGTCCCCTTGGCCCCGCCCCCTTTAGGCCCCGCCCCCACCTGTCAGCAGCCCCAGGTAGCAGTAGGTGTAGCACAGGATGTCAATCAAGCTCGGCACGCGCCGCAGCGAGCCAATCATCAGCTGCGTCTCCTCTGACGTCACCCCCTTAAGCCCCGCCTCCCGCAGCTCCTGCGCGTCACAGGCCAGGCTGACCATCTGGGGAGGGGGCGGGGCCACGGTGAGGCCACGCCCCCAGAATCGCCTCCAAATCGGCCTCAAATCCCCTCAAAATGGGCCTCGAATCACCCCAAAATCGGCCCCAAATCCCCCCAAAATCGGCCTCGAATCACCCCAAAATCGGCCCCAAATCCCCCCAAAATCAGCCCCAAAATCGGCCCCAAATCCCCCCAACATCGGCCCCAAACCCCCCCAAAATCGGCCCCAAATCCCCCCGAAATCGGCCCCAAATCCCCCCGAAATCGGCCCAAACCCCCCCCCAGGACCCCCTGAGACCTTTTAGAACACCCAGAACACCCCCAAAATCCTCCCAGGACCCTCCCAAAAACCCCCAGGACCCCCCAAACCTCCCCAAATCCCCCCCAGGACCCCCCAAATCCCCCCCAGGACCCCCCAAACCTCCCCAAATCCCCCCCAGGACCCCCCAAATCCCCCCAGGACCCCCCAGATTGCCCCAGGACCCACTGAACCCCCTCGAGATCCCCTAAAACCCCCCAGAACTTCCCCAAATCCCCCCAGGATTCCCTTAAATCTCCCTCAAACCTCCTGGGACCCCCCAAAATCCCCTCCAGGACCCCCCAAATCCCCCTCAGGACCCCCCAAACCCCTCCCAATCCCCCCCAGGACCCCCAAAAACCCCTCAGGACCCCCCAAATCCCCCCAGGAAACCTTGAGGGTGGTGAGGAGCTGCAGGGCGTTGGCAAAGGCCGGCGGCTCGGGCAGCCCCCAGAGCCGGGACCCCCCCAAATCACCCCCAGATCACCCCCAAACCTCCCCAAATCCCCCCCAAATCCCCCTCAGGACCCCCCCAAACCCCTCAGGACCCCTCAAATTCCCCCCAGGACCCCCCAAATCCCCCCAGGACACCTTGAGGGTGGTGAGGAGCTGCAGGGCGTTGGCGAAGGCCGGTGGCTCGGGCAGCCCCCAGAGCCGGGACCCCCCCAAATCACCCCCAGATCACCCCCAAACCTCCCCAAATCCCCCCCGAAACCCCCCCAGGACCCCCAAATCCCACCCAGGACCCCCCAGGACACCTTGAGGGTGGTGAGGAGCTGCAGGGCGTTGGCGAAGGCCGGCGGCTCGGGCAGCCCCCAGAGCTGGGACCCCCCAAATCACCCCCAGAACCCCTCAAATCCCCCCTAAACCTCCCCAAATCCCCCCCAAATCCCCCCCAGGACCCCCTAAACCTCCCCAAATCCCCCCAGGACCCCTTGAGGGTGGTGAGGAGCTGCAGGGCGTTGGCGAAGGCCGGCGGCTCGGGCAGCCCCCAGAGCTGGGACCCCCCCAAATCACCCCCAGATCACCCCCAAACCTCCCCAAATCCCCCCCAAAACCCCCCCAGGACCCCCTAAACCTCCCCAAATCCCCCCAGGACACCTTGAGGGTGGTGAGGAGCTGCAGGGCGTTGGCGAAGGCCGGTGGCTCGGGCAGCCCCCAGAGCCGGGGCGTGCGGAAGAACAGGAGGTACCCAAAGCTCCAGGCCAGGGTGGCCCCCCCCGAGTGCCTGGGGGGGAAATTTCATTCATTAATTAACCTTTTAATTAGTAATCCATTTTATTTTTAATTAATTTTATATATTTTTTAAAATTTTACTTATTTATTTTTATTTTCGTTTATAATTAGGTTTATTAATTGTAGTTTTGCTGCATAATTAAGCTTGCTTAATTGATTGTAAATGTTCCTTCTTCATCAATGTTTTATTTCTAAATATTTTTTCTTTATTAATTTAATTAATTTGATTTTATTTAATGGTTTGATTCGTTTTTTAAAAATTTATTTAATAATCAATGCTTTGTTGATAGAGCTGGGACCCTCCCCAAAATGGGTCAGGGACCCCCAAAATTGTTCAGGGACCCCCAAAATTGTTCAGGGACCCCCAATAATGCACCTGGGACCCTCCCAAAATGGGTCAGGACCCCTAAAATGGGTCAGGACCCCCCCAAAATGGGTCAGGGACCCCCTCAGGACCCCCCAGGACCCCTCAGGACCCCCCAGGATGGCTCAGGGACCCCCCAGGAGCCCCCAAAAGAACCCAGGACCCCCCCAGGATGTCCCATCCCCCCCACCACAGGTGAGGCTCACCTGGGCAGGAGGATGAGGATGACCCAGGACTCCCCCAGGACCCCCCAGGATGGCCCAGGTGCCCCCCAGGATGATCCAGGACCCCCCCAGGACCCCCAGGATGATCCAGGACCCCCCCCAGGACCCCCAGGATGATCCAGGACCCCCCCCAGGACCCCCAGGATGATCCAGGACCCCCCCCAGGACCCCCAGGATGATCCAGGCCCCCCCCCAGGACCCCCCAGGATGGCCCAGGTGCCCCCCAGGATGACCCAGGACCCCCCAGGATGATCCAGGACCCCCCCAGGACCCCCAAAGACCCTCCCAGGATGATCCAGGACCCCCCAGGATGATCCAGGACCCCCCCAGGACCCCCAGGATGACCCAGGACCCCCCAGGACCCCCTGAGGACCCCCAGGACCCTCCCAGGACCCCCCAGGACCCCCCCAGGACCCCCAGGTGAGGCTCACCTGGGCAGGAGGATGAGGATGGCCCAGGTGCCCCCCAGAACCCCCCCAGGACCCCCCAGGATGACCCAGGACCCCCCCAGGACCCCCAGGATGACCCAGGACCCCCCAGAACCCCCTGAGGACCCCCAGGACCCTCCCAGGACCCCCCAGGACCCCCCCAGGATGACCCAGGACCCCCCCCCAGGACCCCCAAAGACCCTCCCAGGATGATCCAGGACCCCCCAGGACCCCCCAGGATGATCCAGGACCCCCCAGGACCCCCCAGGACCCCCCAGGACCCCCAGGTGGGGCTGACCTGGGCAGGAGGATGAGGATGGCCCAGGTGCCGAGCGCGGTGGCCAGCGAGTGCAGCAGGTGAGGGCCGCAGGTGAGCAGAGCCAGCCCCGCCCCCAGCACCGCCCCCCCAAACTGCCGCCAGCGCGGGCCTGGGGGGCACGGGGGGGTCACCCCAAAAACCACACCAAAAACAGCCCAAAACACCCCAAAAACCACACCAAAAACAGCCCAAAAACACCCCAAAAACCACACCAAAAATCACCCTAAAACACCCCAAAAACCACCCCAAAAACAGCCCAAAAATCACCCTAAAACACCCCAAAAATCACCCTAAAACACCCCAAAAAATCACCCTAAAACACCCCCAAACTGCCGCCAGCACGGGCCTGGGGGGCACGGGGGGGTCACCCCAAAAACCACAGCAAAAACAGCCCAAAACACCCCAAAAACCACAGCAAAAACAGCCCAAAAATCACCCAAAAACACCCCAAAAATCACACTAAAACACCCCAAAAATCACCCCAAAATACCCCAAAAATCACCCCAAAAATCACCCAAAAACACCCCAAAAAAGAGCCCAAAAATCACCCCAAAATCACCCCAAAACCACCCAAAAATCACCCCAAAAATCACCCCAAAACACCCTAAAACAACCCAAAAATCATCCCAAAAATCACCTGGGACATCCCAGAGCCCCTCAGGATCCCCCAAACCTCCCCAGGACCCCCTCAGGGCCCCCAAAGCCTCCCCAAATCCCCCTCAGGACCCCCCAAAACACCCCCAAAACCCCTCAGGACCCCCCAAACCTCCCCAAAACCACCTCAGGACCCCCAAAACCCCCTCAGGACTCCCCCAAACGCCCTCAGGACCCCTTAAACTCCCCCCAGGACCCTCCAAATGCCCCCAAAATCCCCTCAGGATCCCCTGAACGTGCCCCAGACCCCCTCAGGACCCCTCAGAACCCACCAAAGCCCCCTCAGGACCCCCCGAACGCCCCCAAAATCCCCTCAGGACCCCCCGAACGCCCCCAAAGTTCCCGCAGGACCCCCCGAACGCCCCCAAAATCCCCGCAGGACCCCTCAGAACCCCCCGAACTTCCTCAAATCCCCCTCAGGACCCCCCAAAATCCCCCTCAGCACCCCCAAACCGCCCCCAAACCCCTTCAGGACCCCTCAAACGTCCCCAGGACCCCTCAGGACCCCTCAGGACCCCCCAAATCCCGCTCAGGACCCCCAAAAAATCCCCCCCGGACCCCTCAGGACCCCCCAGACAACCCCAAAATCCCCTCAGCCCCCCAAATCCCCCTCAGGACCCCCTCAGAACCCCCCAAATCCCCCTCAGGACCCCCCAAATCCCCCTCAGGACCCCCTCAGCCCCCCAGCCCCCCCAAATCCCCCTCAGGACCCCCCCAGGCCCCCTCAGGACCCCCCAAACTCCCCCCAGGCCCCCTTAGGACCCCCCAAACCACCCCCAAATCCCCCTCAGCCCCCCCAAATCCCCCTCAGGACCCCCTCAGAACCCCCCAAATCCCCCTCAGGATCCCCAGAGCCCCCCCAGCCCCCCTCACCGCGGCCCTTGAGCACGAAGCCCACGGGGATGGAGCCCAGCAGCACTCCCAGGTACGTCAGCTCCTCTCGGTCCATGGCGCCCCCAAAATCCCACCCGGGACCCCCAAAATCCCCCCCAAATCCCCCCCGAGGCCCCTGCGAGGCTCCGCGGCTTCAGCGCGGGGGCGGAGGGGGCGGGGCCTGGGCAAGCCCCGCCCACAAACGCAAGCGCCACGCCCACGCAAATTAAAGGGGCGTGGTCACATCCAAGCCACGCCCCCGGTGGGCGGGGCCTGGGGAGCCCCAGGTAGCGATTCTGGGGGGCTCTTTAAGAGGATCTGGCCCTTTAAGAGAGGGAGGGGGTCTGGCCCTTTAAGGAGGGGTGGGAACCACGTGGGGGGGTCTCTTAAAGGGGTCTGTCACTTTAAAGGGCCCTCAGAGCGGGCTCAGGCCGCGTTAGGAGGGGGCGGAACGCGATTTAAAGCGCTCTGGCCCTTTAAGAGAGCGGATTTTGAATTCTTACAGGAGGCCTGGCCCTTTAAGGCTGGTGGGGCCCACAATGGCGGCGCTTAAAAGGGCTCTGTCGCTTTAAGCCGCTTTAAGAGCCGCTCTTAAAAGGGGCTGAGTCCCTCCCATTACTCTGTCCCGGCTGCGGTGGGGCCAACTCGCCATCGCCGCTTTAAAACCGCCGGGACGCGCGGCCTCACTTCCGGCAGCCCTCAGAGCCACTTCCGGGGGGGCGGGCGCAAAATGGCGGCGGGGCCCGCGGGGGTCCCGGGGGTTTGCGAGGGCGAGGAGGAGCCGGAGCCCCCCGGGACCCCCCCGGGTTCGGTGGCGGAGCTGCCGCGGGTGCGGCGGCAGCGCGGGCGGTTCCTGGTGTGGGCCCCGGGGGCGGTGCGGACGCTGCGGGAGCGGCAGCGCGTGTGGGGAGCGCTGGTCGGGACCCCCCCGCGGCGGGGCCGGGCCGCGATGGCGGCGGGGCCGCGGCTGCCGCTGCAGCTGAGGCCGGAGGAGGCGCGGGCGCTGCGAGAGAGCGGCGGAGCCACCGTGGAGCCGGTACCGGAGGGGAGGGGGGAGGGGCGGGGGTGGGGGGAGGGGCGCGGCCGGAGCCCCACCTAATCCGCCCCTCCCCCCCTCAGGTCGATGAGGATGAAGAGGAGACCCCGGCAGGTGGGGGAGGGGCGGTTTGGGGGGGGTGGGGGAGGGTCAGACCCGCTCTGAGCTCTCCCCTCCCCCCCTCTCCTCCCCCCTCAGAGCGCGGCCGCCCCTCCCCCCCCGCCGAGCGCCGTTCCCGCGTGTTCCGGGAGCTGTGGGGGAGGGGCCTGCACCTGACCCCGGGCGGGAAATTCGGGGGCGACTTCCTGGTGTACCCCGGTAAGGGGGGAGGGGCTGGGGGGGGTCCCGATGGGTTCACAGCCCCGCCCCCTCAGCCTTGGCCCCGCCCCCTCAGCCTTGGCCCCGCCCCCTCAGCCTTGATCGCGCCCCCTCTCACTGACCCCGCCCCCTCAGCCATAACCCCTCCCCCTCACACTGACCCCGCCCCCTCAGCCATAACCCCGCCCCCTCACACTGACCCCACCCCCTCACACTGACCCCACCCCTTGCACTGACCCCACTCCCCTCACTCTGACCCCGCCCCTCACACTGACCCCGCCCCTCACAGACCCCACCCCTCACACTGACCCCGCCCCCTCACACTGACCCCACCCCTCTCACTGACCCCACCCCCTCACACTGACCCCGCCCCCTCACACTGACCCCGCCCCTCACACTGACCCCGCCCCTCACACTGACCCCGCCCCCCTCACTGACCCCACCCCCCTCACTGACCCCACCCCTCACACTGACCCTGCCCCCTCTGACCCCACCCCCCTCACACTGACCCCTCCCCTCACACTGACCCCACCCCTCACACTGACCCCACCCCCCTCACACTGACCCCACCCCTCACACTGACCCCGCCCCCTCTGACCCCACCCATCACTGACCCCACCCCCTCACACTGACCCCGCCCCTCACACTGACCCCACCCATCACACTGACCCCGCCCCTCACACTGACCCCGCCCCTCACACTGACCCCGCCCCCCTCACTGACCCCACCCCCCTCACTGACCCCACCCCTCACACTGACCCCGCCCCCTCACACTGACCCCACCCCCTCAGCCTTGACCCCACCCCCTCACACTGACCCTGCCCCCCTCTCACTGATCCCACCCCCTCACACTGACCCCACCCTCTCACTGACCCCGCCCCCTCACACTGACCTCTGCCCTCTCACTGACCCCGTCCCATCACACTGACCCCTCCCCCCACACTGACCCCACCCCCACACTGACCCCACCCCTCACACTGACCCCACCTCTCACACTGACCCCGCCCCCTCACACTGACCCCGCCCCTCACACTGATCCCGCCCTTTCTGACCCCACCCCCTCACTGACCCCACCCCCACACTGACCCCACCCCTCACACTGACCCCACCCCCTCAGCCTTGACCCCACCCCCTCACACTGACCCTGCCCCCTCACACTGATCCCGCCCTTTCTGACCCCACCCCCTCACTGACCCCACCCCCACACTGACCCCACCCTCACACTGACCCCACCCCAGTCCTGACCCCACCCCAGTCCTGACCCCACCCCAGTCCTGACCCCGCCCCCCTCACTGACCCCACCCCAGTCCTGACCCCACCCCCCTCACTGACCCTGCCCCCTCACTGACCCCGCCCCCACACCCCACCCCCTCACACTGACCCTGCCCCTCACTGACCCCGCCCCCTCACACTGACCCCACCCCCTCACACTGGCCCCGCCCCCTCACTGGCCCCACCCCCTGACCCCTCACCTCCATTATTGCTGACCCCACCCCTTTGATCATTTTCCAGTGGTCGCAGCCCCCTCCCCATTGTCTCTGACCCCCACCCGTGACCCCTGACCTCTCCAGCCCCTTTCCCATAATCCCTGACAGGATCCCAGCCCCCTCCCCACTATCTCTGACTGCCCTCGGCTCTCCCCAGCCCCCTCCCCATTATCCCAGCCCCCTCAGGAAGTTCCCAGCCCCTTCCCCACAATCCCTGACGGGACCCCAGCCCCCTCCCCACTATTCCTGACCCCCTCAGGGTCTCCCTGATCCCCCTCCCCACTAACCCAGCCTCCTCAGGAAGTTCCCAGCCCCCTCCCCATAATCCCTAATGGGATCCCAGACCCTTCCCCACAACCCCTGACCCCCTCAAGCCCCCTCTCCACTATCCCAGGCCCCCTCAGGACATTCCCAGCCCCCTCCCCACAATCCCTGGTGGGTTCCCAGCCCTCTGCTCACAACCTCAGCCCCCCCTGGGTCTCTCCAGCCCCCTCCCCACAATCCCTGACAGGATCCCAGCCCCCTCCCCATAACCCCAGCTCCCCCCAGCCCCCTCCCCACTATCCCGGACCCCCTCAGGAAGATCCCAGCCCCCTCCCCATTATTCCTGACCCCCCCAGAGTCTCCCTGATCCCCCTCTCCACTATACCAGCCCCCTCCCCACAATCCCTGATGGGATCCCAACCCCCCACTCAGGAAGTTCCCAGCCCCCTACTCATAACCCCAGCACCCCCAGGGTCTCCCCAGCCCCCCCCCTCAGGAAGTTCCCAGCCCTCTCCTCATAATCCCAGCACCCCCAGGGTCTCCCCAGCCCCCTCCCCATAACCCCAACCCCCCCCCATCCCCTCCCCCCCCTTTCTGACCCCTCCCCCCGCTGTTTTCCAGGCCCCCCCTCTGATTTCCACGCATGCGCGGTTCTGCAGTGCCCGTGTCCGTTCCGGCCGCAGCCGCTGGGGGCGCTGTTGGCGGGGGCGCGCCTGGGCTCGAGCGTGCGCAAAGCGCTGCTGCTCTGCTCCTCCGCGCCGCCAGGGGGCGCCCTCGCCTGCACCGCGCTGCAGTGGCGCCGCGACCTCACGTGACCCGCCCGGACCACGCCCCCTCCCGCGTCACGTGATCCACACAAACCACGCCCCCATCACGTGATGCCGGAGTATTTCCCACCCCAAAAGATTTGTAAAAACCGAAATTAAAATTAAAAAAGTTGGTTTTTTTTTTTTTCGGTTTTTTCTTTTTGTTTTGTTGTCGCGGGGAGGATGAGGAAGGGGAATTGGAGCCTCAGGATTTTGGGACGTTGGGGTTGAGGTGACGCCTCCACATTTTTTTTGGGAAATTCGCCCCCAAATTGAAGCTGCTCCAGTTTTGTTTTGAGGGGATCCTGTCCCTGTCTCAGGGGGGAATCCCCGACTCGTTCTGAGGGGGTTCCAACCCCAAATTCCCACCCCCATCTTGGGGGGAATTCCCAGCCTCATTTTGGGAATGTTTAATCCGAATTTTCCAAACGGTCCCATCCCCATTCCCAGTGTGATTCCTGCCCCATTCCCGCCTTTCCCACCCCCATTTTGGGGACGTTTCATCCTCATTTTTGGGGCTGTCCCATCCCCACTTCAGCCCTTCCCCACCCCCATTTTGGGGGAATTCCCACCTCCATTTTTGGGGCTGTTCCATCCTCATTTTCGGATTCCCATTCCAAGCACGATTCCTGCCCCATCCCACTCCCATTTCTGGGGAATTCCCACCCCCACTTTGGGGATGTTCCATCCTCATTTTTGGATTCTGTCCCATCCCCATTCCCAGTGTGATTCCTGCCCCATCCCAGCCCTTCCCATCCCCATTTTGGGGGAATTCCCACCCCCATTTTGGGGATGTTTAATCCTCATTTTTGGGGCTGTCCCATCCCCACTTCAGCCCTTCCCCACCCTCATTTTGGGAATGTTTAATCCTCATTTTCCAAACTGTTCCATTCCCATTCCAAGTGTGATTCCAGCCCTTCCCACCCCCATTTTTGGGGAATTCCCACCTCCATTTTTGGGGCTGTTCCATCCTCATTTTTGGATTCCCATTCCAAGCATGATTCCTGCCCCATCCCATTCCCATTTTTGGGGAATTCCCACCCCCATTTTGGGGCTGTTCCATCCCCATTTTTGGATTCTGCCCCATTCCCATTCCAAGCACGATTCCTGCCCCATCCCAGCCCTTCCCACCCCCATTTTTGGGGAATTCCCACCCCCATTTTTGGGGAATTCCCACCCCCATTTTGGGGCTGTTTCACCCCCATTTTTGGATTCCAGCCCCATCCCAGCCCTTCCCACCCCCATTTTTGGGGAATTCCCACCCCCATTTTTGGGGAATTCCCACCCCCATTTTGGGGCTGTTTCACCCCCATTTTTGGATTCCAGCCCCATCCCAGCCCTTCCCACCCCCATTTTTGGGGAATTCCCACCCCCATTTTGGGGCTGTTTCACCCCCATTTTTGGATTCCTGCCCCATCCCATTCCCATTTCTGGGGAATTCCCACCCCCATTTTGGGGCTGTTTCACCCCCATTTTTGGATTCCAGCCCCATCCCAGCCCTTCCCACCCCCATTTTTGGGGAACTCCCACCCCCCTGAAGAAGTTCAATCCTCATTTCCGACCCATCCCCCTCGGCTCCCTGCAGCTCTCCCCGTTTTCCCCGCGTGTTCAGACGCTGATGGTGCGGAAGGCGGCGATGCCGTCGCGGCCGGTGCAGAGCAGCAGCCCCGGGCACTGCGGGTGCCAGTGCAGCTCCTTCACCTCCTTCTCGCCCTGGTGCAGGAACAGCAGCTGCGGGGGCAGCTCCGACAGCCCCTCCTCACCCTCCTCATCCTCATCCTCCCCCTGGGCCTGGGGGTCCCGCTCCACGCCCAGGTCCCACTGGGTCACCAGGTCGTCCTCGCCGGCGGCCGCCAGGACGCCGCTCTCGCCCGGGTGCCACTGCACCGAGGTGATGGGCCCGCGGTGCTGCTTGAAGGTGGCCACGCAGGCGGAGCTGCTCTGGGGGGGGAGAAATGGGGTGGGGGTCACTTGGGGGGGGTCTGTGGGGCTGATTTGGGGTCTGTGGGGCAGATTTGGGGTCTGTGGGGTAGATTTGGGGGAGTTATGGGGCAGATTTGGGCTCTGTGGGGCTGATTTGGGGGATCTGTGGGGCAGATTTGGGGTCTGTGGGGCAGATTTGGGGGAGTTATGGGGCAGATTTGGGGTCTGTGGGGCAGATTCGGGGGAGTTACGGGGCAGATTTGGGCTCTGTGGGGCTGATTTGGGGTCTATGGGGTAGATTTGGGGGGGTCTTTGGGGCAGATTTGGGGTCTATGGGGCAGATTTGGGGGAGTTATGGGGCAGATTTGGGGTCTATGGAGTGACTTGGGGGGGTCTGTGGGGGAGAATTTTGGGCCTACGGGGCAGATTTGGGGTCTATAGGGGAGATTTAGGGGGTCTATGGGGCAGATTTGGCATCTATGGGGCAGGATTTGGGATCCATGGAGCCGATTTGGGATCCATGGGGCAGGATTTGGGATCCATGGGGCAGATTTGGGATCCATGGATCAGATTTGGGATTCCCGGGATCAGATTTGGGATTCCCGGGGTCAGATTTGGGATTTATGGGTCAGATTTGGGATTTATGGGGCAGATTTGGGATTCCCGGGGTCAGATTTGGGATCCATGGATCAGATTTGGGATTTATGGATCAGATTTGGGCTCTTTGGGTCAGATTTGGGATTCCCGGGGTCAGATTTGGTATCCACGGGTCAAATTTGGGCTCTTTGGGTCAGATTTGGGATCTTTGGGTCAGATTTGGTATCCATGGGTCAGATTTGGGCTCTATGAGTCAGATTTGGTATCCATGGATCAGATTTGGTATTCATGGATCAGATTTGGTATCCATGGGTCAGATTTGGGCTCCATGGGTCAGATTTGAGCTCCATGGGTGAGATTTGAGCTCCATGGGTCAGATTTGGGCTCCATGGGTCAGATTTGGTATCCATGGGTCAGATTTGGGCTCCATGGGTCAGATTTGGGATGTTTGGGTCAGATTTGGGCTCCATGGGTCAGATTTGGGCTCCATGGGTCAGATTTGGGATTCCCGGGGCCGCCAGGCTCTCACCCGGATGCTGCGGAGGTCCCAGAGGCGCAGGGCGCCGTCGTCGCCGCCGCTGAGCAGCGCGGCCGCGTCGCGCCGGCTCCAGGACAGGACGTTGACGTCGCCGTCGTGCGCCGAGGCCACGCTCAGCTGGCAGGCGCGGGGCGGTGGCGCCCGCACGTCCCAAACGCGGATGGAGGCGTCCGAGGAGCACGAGATGAACACCTGGGGTTAACGAAGACGTTAATTAAGATATTAATTAAGATATTAATTAACGAACGTTTGGCGCCGGCTCCGTGGGGCGAGGCTCTGGCGGCCGCTCACCGAGGCCTCGCTGGGTGACCACTGGACGTCCTCCACGCTGCCGCCGTGGCCGAGCAGCGGCCGCTGGTCCACGGCCCAGCCGGCCTCGCGCGGCTCCCAGCGATGGATGCGCCCGCGGACGTCCCCGGACAGCAGCCGGCCTGGGGGGGACGGGGGGATGTGGCTCCGCTGTGTGGTGAACCCCAAAATCCCCCACTGCACCCCAAAATCCCCTGTTCCACCCCAAAATCCCCCATTCCACCCCAAAATCCCCCATTCCACCCCAAAATCCCCAGTTCCACCCCAGAATCTCCCATTCCACCCCAAAATCTCCCATTCCACCCCAAAATCCCCCATTCCATCCCAATTCCACCCCAAAATCTCCCGTTCCACCCCAAAATCCCCTGTTCCACCCCAAAATCTCCCGTTCCACCCCAAAATCTCCTGTTCCACCCCAAAATCTCCCGTTCCACCCCAAAATCTCCCATTCCACCCCAAAATCTCCCATTCCACCCCAAAATCTCCCGTTCTACCACAAAATCTCCCATTCCACCCCAAAATCTCCTGTTCCACCCCAAAATCCCCCATTCCACCCCAAATCTGTACCGGGGGTCTCAGGCTCCGGCCCAGCCTGACCCCCATAAAGCCCCAAAATCCCCCATTTTGCAGCTTATAGGGACCCCCAGTTTCCCAATCTTTCCCCCTCACGGTTGCCGCCATTTTGTCCCCTCACATTTCCCACTCTTTCCTCTTCACATTTCCCCTCACATTTCCCACCCTATTCCCTCTTGTTTCCTGCCCTTTCCCCCTCATGACAGCTGCCCTTTTCTCCCCTCACATTTCCCATTATTTTCCCTCACATTTTTCCCTCATGTTTCCCATATTTTTCTCTCAAGTTTCCCACCCTTACCTCTCACGTTTCTCATCCTTCCCCCCTCACATTTCCCGCCCTTTCCCCCTCACGCTGGCCGCCATTTTGTCCCCTCACGTTTCCCGCCTTTTTCCCCTCACGTTTCCTGCCTTTTTTCCCTCACGATTGCCGCCCTTTCCCCCTCACATTTCCCTCCCTTTCCCCCTCACGTTTCCCATATTTTCCCCTCACATTTCCCACCATTTTGTCCCCTCACTTTTCCCTCCCTTTCCCCTCACATTTCCCACCATTTTGTCCCCTCACATTTCCCGTCCTTTCCCCCTCACACCGGCCGCCATTTTGTCCCCTCATGTTTCCCGCCCTTTCCCCTCACATTTCCCACATTTCCCCCTCACATTTCCCACCCTTTCCCTTCACGCTGGCCACCATTTTGTCCCCTCATGTTTCCCGCCCTTTCCCCTCACATTTCCCTCCCTTTCCCCCTCAGATTTCCCATATTTCCCCCTCACATTTCCCACCATTTTGTCCCCTCATATTTCCCACCCTTTCCCCTCATACTTCCCACTCTTTCCCTTCATTTTCCCCTCACATTTCCCTCCCTTTCCCCCTCAGATTTCCCATATTTCCCCCTCACATTTCCCACCATTTTGTCCCCTCACATTTCCCTCCCTTTCCCCCTCACGCCGGCCGCCATTTTGTCCCCTCACATTTCCCTCCCTTTCCCCTCACGCCGGCCGCCATTTTGTCCCCTCACATTTGCTGCCCTTTCCCCTCACATTTCCCACATTTCCCCCTCACATTTCCCACATTTCCCCCTCACATTTCCCACCATTTTGTCCCCTCACATTTCCCTCCCTTTCCCCCCTCACGCCGGCCGCCATTTTCCCCCGTCCCTCACCTGGGCTCTGGGGGCTCCAGTCCAGCGCGAAGCCCTCGTCCAGGTGTCCGCTGAAGGTGGCGAGCTCGGGCAGAGCTCCCTGCTGCACGCTCTTCTGCCCCCTCCTCGAATCCCCCTCCCCAAATGGCCCCTCCAGGACCCCCAGGGCCCTCCCCAGTTCCAGCACCTCCACCTGGCCCCGCTCCGACCACACGGCCGCCACCGGGGACCCCCCGAGGGACGTCACCTGTGGGGGGGACACGGAAAATCCGGGGGGTCACCGGGGTTTGGGACCCCCAAAAGGGGCGAAGGAAGGTGAGGGAGGGATTTTGGGGGGTCCTGGGAGGGACTCGAGGGAAGATTTGGGGTTTTTGGGGGGTCCCAAGGGCTGTCAGGGGGTTTAAGGGGGGTCCCAGGGTGATTTTTGGGGGTCCCAGAGGAATTTTGAGGGTCCCAAGGTAATTTTGGAGGGTCCCAGGCTCAGCTGGGGAGTCCCAGAAGAGTTTTGGTGTTCCCAGGATGATTTTTGGTGACTTTTCTTCTTCCCAGAGTGGTTTTTGTTCTTTCCAGAGCAATTTTTGGTGTTCCCAGGGTGATTTTTGGGGTCCCAAGGTGGTTTTTATTGTTCCTAGGGTGATTTTTGGCATTCCCAGGGTGATTTTTGGTGATTTTTCTTGTTCCCAGGGTGATTTTTGGTAATTTCTGTTGTTCCCAGTGTAGATTTCGGGGCTGTTTTTTGGGGGGAGGGCTCCGTACCCGCAGCCTGTTGATCCCCCCGTAGTGGGGGGCCATGAGGAGCAGCAGCTGCGGCTCCCGCCCTTCCTCATCCTCCTCATCCTCCTCCTCCTCCTCCTCCTCGCTGTCGCTGTCCTTCCCCCGCCGCAGCCCGTGCAGGTTCTGCATCCGCATCAGCAGCACCCTAAAAACCCCCACCCAAAAAAAATCAACCCCAAAACCCCCGGGGGGGGACCCCAAAACCTCCCAGAGGAGGAAGCCAAAATTTGGGGGGGTCAGGGAGGGTCCTGAGGGTGATTTTGGGAGGTTTTGGGGGGGTCTGGGAGAGGCCGGGAGCTGTTTGGGGGGGTCCTGAGTGAGTTTGGGGGTCTGGATGAATTTGGGGAGGGGTCCTGAGGGATTTGGGGGGTCACAGGGGGAATTTGGGGGTCCTGGGGGTGAATTTTAGGGGGATTCTTTAAAGAATTTGATAAGGACCAAGATCACCTTGAATGGGGGGGGTCTCAGGAGGAATTTGGGGGCTCTGAGGAGTGAATTTTGGGAGGGTTCTCAGAGGAATTTGAGGGGAATTTTAGAGGAATTTGAGAAGCACCAAGACAAATTCTGGGGGGGGGGGTCTTTGGGTGGATTTTTAGAGGAATTTGAGGAGGCCCAGGATAAATTTGAGGGGGGGCCCAAGGGTGAATTTTGGGAGTTTTTAGAGGAATTTGAGGAGGCCATGGATAAAATCGGGGAGGGTCTCTCAGGAGGAATTCAGGGGAGCTCTTTAAGGAATTTGGGGAGGGGTCCTGAGGAGTTTTGGGGGGTTTCTGGGGGTCTCTCACCGGTTCCTGCCGGGGGTCTCGGCCTGGGTGCCAGCACAGAGCAGCACCGACAGCGGCAGCTGCTCCCGGCCCTCGCCCAGCGCGTCCCGCAGCACGTCAAAGCTCAGGCACGGCGAGCCTGGGGGAAAACAGGGCTCAGAGACCCCAAAAACACCAAAAAACACCCCAAAAACACCCCAAAACACCCCAAAACCACCCAGAAACACCCCAAAAACACCCCAAAAACCCTGAGAGCAGCAGCTGCTCCCGGCCCTCGCCCAGCGCGTCCCGCAGCACGTCAAAGCTCAGACACGGCGAGCCTGGGGGAAAACAGGGCTCAGAGACCCCAAAAACACCAAAAAACACCCCAAAACCACCCAAAAACACCCCAAAAACACCAAAAAACACCCAAAAAACCCTGTCAAAGCTCAGGCACGGCGAGCCTGGGAGAAACAGGGCTCAGAGACCCCAGAAACATCAAAAAACACCCCAAAACCACCCAAAAACACCCCAAAACACCCCCAAAAACAGCCCCAAAACACCCCAAAAACCCTGTCAAAGCTCAGGCACGGCGAGCCTGGGAGAAAACAGGGCTCAGAGACCCCAAAAATCCCCCAAAAACCCCAAGATCCCCCCCAAAACTCCCCAAAACCCCAAAATCCCCCCAAAAACCTCCCCAAAATCCTCCCAAGCCCACAAAATCCCCAAGATTCCCCCAAAGTCCCCCCGAAAGCCTCCGCAAACCCCTAAAATCCCCCCAAAAACCCCAAAATCCCCCCAAAAACCGCAAAATCCCCACAAAAACCCCAAAAATCTCCACAAAAACGCCCCAAAAACCTCAAAATTCCCACAAAAACCCCAAAATCCCCACAAACACCCCAACTCCTCACAAAAAAACTCTTAAATCCCCCCCAAACCCCCCAAAAAACCTCCGCAAAACCCGCAAAATCCCCTCAAAACCCCAAAATCCCCACAAAAACCTCCCCAAAGCCCCAAAATCCCCACAAATCCTCCCCAAATCCCCAAAAATCCCCACAAAAACCCCAAAATCTCCACAAAAACGCCCCAAAAACCCTAAAATCCCCTCAAAAGCCCCAAAATCCCCCCAAAAACCCCAAAATCCCCCCAAAAACCGCAAAATCCCCACAAAAACCCCAAAAATCTCCACAAAAACGCCCCAAAAATCTCAAAATTCCCACAAAATCCCCTCAAAATCCCCCGAAAGCCTCCCGAACCCCCCGTGCCGCGCGCACCGGTGCCGGCTCGGTGGTAGAGCACGTACGCGTCCTCATCCATCACCAGCTCCTCCTCAGGACCCAGCGCCGGGCCCGTCCCGGGAACGTAAACGCGGCCCGGGGGCTCCGCGGGGTCCCTGTCGCGACACCGGGCCCGGGGCCGGTCGCGATTGGCGCCGCGGGAGGAGCCGGAGCGGCGCCGCGCCGCCATCTTGGTCGTGAGGGGAATGAGGAGCTTCCGGTGGGGATCCGCGCCGCTTCCGGGGGAGGGGGGCGTGGCTTTGTGCGTCACGTCCGGTGCGCGGTTTGGCGGGAATCGGTGATACCACGTGACCTCCACGTGGCCTCCAGTGACCCCCCAGTGGCTCCCAGTGACTCCCAGTGTCCTCCCAGTTCCTCCCAGTGACTTCCAGTGTCCTCCCAGTGACCCCAAATCCCCTCCCAGTTCCTCCCAGTAACCCCAAATGTCCTCCCAGTTCCTCCCAGTGACCCCCAGTAACCCCCAGTGACCCCAAATATCCTCCCAGTGACCTCCCAGTGACTCCCAGTAACCCCCAGTAACTCCCAGTAACCCCAAATGTCCTCCCAGTTCCTCCCAGTAACTTCCAATGTCCTCCCAGTGACCCCCCAGTTCCTCCCAGTGACTCCCAGTAACCCCCAGTAACTCCCAGTAACCCCCAGTGTCCTCCCAGTGACCCCCCAGTTCCTCCCAGTAACTCCCAGTGACTCCCAGTAGACCCCAGTGACCCCAAATGTCCTCCCAGTTCCTCCCAGTAACTCCCAGCTCCCCTTCAATCCCCTCCCAGTTCCTCCCAGTTCCTCCCAGTAACTCCCAATGTCCTCCCAGTTACTCCCAGTAACTCCCAGTGACCCCCAGTGTCCTCCCAGTGACTCCCAGTTCCTCCCAGTGACCCCAAATGTCCTCCCAGTTCCTCCCAGTAACTCCCAGTTCCCCCTCAATCCCCTCCCAGTAACCCCCAGTGTCCTCCCAGTGACTCCCAGTAACTCCCAGTAACCCCAAATGTCCTCCCAGTTCCTCCCAGTAACCCCCAGTGTCCTCCCAGTGACTCCCAGTTCTTTCCAGTAACCCCCAGTGTCCTCCCAGTTCCTCCCAGTGACTCCCAGTAACTCCCAGTGTCCTCCCAGTTCCTCCCAGTGACCCCAAATGTCCTCCCAGTTCCTCCCAGTAACTCCCAGTTCCCCCTCAATCCCCTCCCAGTTCCTCCCAGTTCCTCCCAGTAACTCCCAGTGACCCCAAATGTCCTCCCAGTTCCTTCCAGTAATTCCCAGTGTCCTCCCAGTGACTCCCAGTGACCCCCCAGTTCCTCCCAGTTCCTCCCAGTGACTCCCAGTTCCCCCTCAATCCCCTCCCAGTTCCTCCCAGTGACTCCCAACGTCCTCCCAGTTCCTCCCAGTAACTCCCAGTAATTCCCAGTTCCTCCCAGTGACCCCCCCAGTGACTCCCAGTAACTCCCAGTTCCCTCCCAGTTCCCCCTCAATCCCCTCCCAGTTCCTCCCAGTGACCCCCAGTCCATCCCAGTAACCCCCTGTATCCCCCCCAGTCCCTCCCAGTTCCCCCCAATCCCTCCCAGTAACTCCCAGTCCATCCCAGTAACCACCAGTGTCCCCCCAGTCTCTCCCAGTAACTCCCAGTTCCCCCCCAATCCCCTCCCAGTCCATCCCAGTAACTCCCAGTGACCTCCAGTGACCCCCCCAGTCCCTCTCAGTATCCCCTCAATCCCCTCCCAGTCCCTCCCAGTAACTCCCAGTGATCCCCCCAGTCCCTCCCAGTATCCCCTCAATCCCCTCCCAGTCCATCCCAGTCCCTCCCAGTCCCTCCCAGTAACTCCCAGTACACCGAGGAGTGGGGGGAGGGTCTCTCTCAGCTCTTTTATTGGGGGGGGGAGGGGCCGGCGCCCCCCTCACCCCTCCCCCCCCTGCAGCTGCCTCAGTTTCCCCAGCGCCTCCCGGAGCCTCCGCGAGAAGAGCCGGGGGTCCTGGGGGGGAGGGGCGGCCTCAGGGGGGACCCCGGGACCCCCGGCCGGGGGGATTTGGGGGGAATTTGGGATTTTGGGGATTTTTAGGGAATTTTGGGGATTTTTGGGATTTTTTGGGGGATTTTTGAGATTTTTTTGGGTTTTTTTGGGCGGATTTTTGGGGGGGATTTGGGATTTTTTGGGTTTTTTTTGGGGATTTTTGGGGGGAAATTTGAGGATTTCGGGGGTTTTGGGGGGAATTTGAGGAATTTTGGAGGTTTGAGGGATTTTAGGTTTTTTTTAGGGGATTTGGTGTTTTTGAGGTTTTTTCAAAACCTCAAAAGGTTTTGGAGGAATTTGGGATTTTTGGGGGGGATTTGGGATTATTTTAGGGAGGATTTGGGGTTTTTTTGAGTATTTTGGAAGAATTTGGGACTATTTTAGGTGGTTTTGGGGATTTTGGGGTGGTTTTCAGGTAATTTGGGTGGTTTTTGGATTATTTTGGGGTGATTTGGGTGTTTTGGGGTTACTTTGGGGTTTTTTGGGTTATTTCAGGTGGTTTTTAGGTGTTTTGGGGTTATTTTGGTTATTTTTTAGGTGATTTTGGGGTGATTTTGGGGTTTTTTTTGGGTTACTTTGGGTGGTTTTGGGGTGTTTTGGGGTGATTTGGGGGTTTTTTGGGATTATTTTGGGTGTTTTTTGGGTTATTTCGGGTGTTTTTTAGGTTATTTTGGGGTGATTTGGGGTGTTTTTTGGTTGTTTTGGGGTTATTTTGGGGTTTTTGGGATTATTTCGGGTGGTTTTTGGGTGGTTTTTGGGTTATTTCGGGTGTTTTTAGGTGTTTTTGGGGTGTTTTTGGGCACTCACGGTTTTGGGGGAGCTCTCCCTGCACGAGATGTGCACCAGGGCGGGGCCGTCCCCTCCCCCCACGAAGGAAACGCCGTAACCGTCCTGGTGGGGCTGGGGGCACCAGTAACAACCAGTAAAAACCAGTAACAACCATGGACTCCCAGTGACCTCCCAGTAACCCCCCAGTAACAACCAGTGACCTCCCAGTGACCTCCCAGTAACAACCAGTAACAACCAGTAAGAAGCAGTGACCTCCCAGTAAGAACCAGTGGCCCCCCTGTGACCTCCCAGTGCCCCCCAGTCCCTCCCAGTAACTCCCCGTGTGACTCCCAGTCCCTCCCAGTCCCCCCCAGTAACAACCAGTCCCCTCCCAGTCCCCTCCCAGCCCCCCAGTAACTCCCAGTCCATCCCAGTCCATCCCAGTCCCTCCCAGTCCCCCCCAGTAACTCCCAGTCCCTTCCCAGTCCCTCCCAGTCCATCCCAGTCCCTCCCAGTAACTCCCAGTCCCTTCCCAGTCCCTCCCAGTACCTCCCAGTCCCTCCCAGTCCCCCCCAGTCCCTCCCAGTCCCTCCCAGTCCCCCCCAGTCCCCTCCCAGTCCCTCCCAGTACGCACCGGGTTGAAGCCCCCCCCCGCAGGCCGCAGGGGGTGGGGCAGCAGAGGGGGGTGTGGCCGGGGGGCGGGGCTAAAGGCCAGAGCCCAGGGCTGCCCCAGCACCTGGGGGTGGGGATATGCAAATGAGGCCACACCCACAAGCACCGTGCCAACCAATCACAGTGACTCGCTTTAGGCCACGCCCTTCGGTGACCACGCCCCATTGACCATATAAGGAGAATGCCATTCCCACCTTGGCTCCGCCCACATCTCCTTATAAGGCAATGTTGGTCAAGCTCCACCCCCAAGCTCCACCCATCTCCTTATAAGGCAATTCTCAGCCAAGCTCCACCCACATTTCCTTATAAGGCAATTCTTAACCAAGCTCCACCCCAAGCTCCACCCACCTTTCCTTATAAGGCAGTTCTTAACCAAGCTCCACCCCCAAAGCTCCACCCATCTCCTTATAAGGCAATGTCGGCCAAGCTCCACCCCCAAAGCTCCACCCATCTCCTTATAAGGAAATTCTCAGCCAAGCTCCACCCCCAAAGCGCCACCCACCTCCTTATAAGGCAATTCTTAACCAAGCTCCAACCCCAAAGCTCCACCCACCTCCTTATAAGGAAATTCTTAACCAAGCTCCACCCCCAAGCTCCACCCCCATCCTTATAAGGCAATTTTGGTCAAGCTCCACCCCCAAGCTCCACCCACATCTCCTTATAAGGCAATTCTTAACCAAGCTCCACCCCAAAGCTCCACCCACATCTCCTTATAAGGCAATTCTTAACCAAGCTCCACCCCAAAGCTCCACCCACCTTTCCTTATAAGGCAATTCTTAACCAAGCCCCACCCATCTCCTTATAAGGCAATTCTTAACCAAGCTCCACCCCCAAAGCTCCACCCCCATATCCTTATAAGGCAATTCTCAGCCAAGCTCCACCCCCAAAGCTCCACCCACCTCCTTATAAGGCAAATTCAGTCAAGCTCCACCCCCCAAGCTCCACCCATCTCCTTATATGGCAATTCTCAGCCAAGCTCCACCCCCAAGCTCCACCCACCTTTCCTTATAAGGCAAATTCGGTCAAGCTCCACCCCCAAGCTCCACCCACATATCCTTATAAGGCAATTCTTAACCAAGCTCCACCCCCCAAAGCTCCACCCACCTCCTTATAAGGCAATTCTTAACCAAGCTCCACCCCCAAGCCACACCCACATATCCTTATAAGGCAATTCTTAACCAAGCTTCACTCCAAAGCTCCACCCATCTCCTTATAAGGCAATTCTTAACCAAGCTCCACCCCCAAAGCTCCACCCATCTCCTTATAAGGCAATTCTCAGCCAAGCTCCACCCCCAAGCTCCACCCACCTCCTTATAAGGCAATTCTTAACCAAGCTCCACCCCCCAAGCTCCACCCATCTCCTTATATGGCAAATTCTGTCCAAGCCCCGCCCCCTTTCAGCCCCACCCACCTCTGTGAGGAAAGGTGGGCGGAGCCGCATCTGATTGGCCACGGCCGCCAGCGCCTGCAGGTGCCGCTCCAGCCCCGCCCCCGTCATGGCCGCCCGGCGCCGCCCCCGCGCCTGCGCCAGCGCCGCCTCCAACAGCGCCCGGCGGCGCCCGGGCTGGGAGGGGCCTGAGGGTGAGGCTCCGCCCCCTCCCAAAACTGCCCCGCCCCCTCCCAAAAACTGCCCCGCCCTTTTCTCCCCTCACATTTCCCATTCCTTTCTCCCCTCACCTTTCCCGCCCTTTTCTCCCCTCACATTTCCCGCTCTTTTGTCCCCTCACGTTTCCCGCCCTTTTCTCCCCTCACGTTTCCCGCCCTTTTCTCCCCTCACGTTTCCCGCCCTTTTCTCCCCTCACCTTTCCCGCCCTTTTCTCCCCTCACGATTCCCGCCCTTTTCTCCCCTCAGTGACTCCCCCAAATCCAAGACCCCCTCCCCCAGTGACCCCTCAACATCCCCCAGCCCCATTTCTGTCTCCCCAGCACCATTTTTGGGGTGCCCAATCCCATTTTTGGGGTCCCCAATCCCATTTTTGGGGTCCCCAGTCCCATTTTTGGGATCCCCAGTCTCATTTTTGGGGTTCCCAGCCCCATTTTTGGGGTCCCCAGCCCCATTTTTGTCTCCCCAGCCCCATTTTTGTATCCCCAGCCCCATTTTTGGTGTCCCCAGCCCCATTTTTGTGATCCCTGGTCCCATTTTTGGGGTCCCCAATCCCATTTTTGGGGTCCCCAGCCCCATTTTTGGGTTCCCCAATCCCATTTTTGGGTTCCCCAGCCCCATTTTTGGGGTTCCTCACGGGGGTTTGGGGGTCCCGCAGGGCGCGCTCCAGCTCCAGCAAGGGGCGCCCCACGCCGCGGGCGCCGTCGGCGCGGCCCTCGAGGAAAAGGCGCGTTGGGATGGGCTCGTACGTGAGGGCCGGGCCGCGCTCCTGAGGGAATTTGGGAGAAATTTCGGGAATCTGGGGGATTTTGGGGTCTGTGGGATGGAGTTTGGGGGGTCTCAGTGGGATATGAGGGGAGGTTTTTGGATTTTGAAGCCCTCGAGGAAAAGGCGCGTTGGGATGGGCTCGTACGTGAGGGCCGGGCCGCGCTCCTGAGGGGATTTGGGGGAAATTTTGTGATTTTTGGGTCTCTAGGATGGAGTTTTGGGGTGAATCTTGGGGGTTCCCGGGGGCTCACCCTGACCAGCGCCAGCTCCAGCGCCAGCGCCAGCAGCTCCTGGGCGTTCTCAGGGGTCTCGGGGGGTCCCGGGGGACACTCGACCGTCACCACGTGGAGCTGGAGCCCCTCGGCCATGGCCTGGAACTGCTCCCTGGCCTGGGGCAGCACCCCCGAAACCTGCCCAGAAACATCCCTAAAATATCCCAAAATAGCCCCAAAACCCTCTCCCAGTCCCTCCCAGTGCTCCCATTACCTGCGGGGGGAGCTCCCAGTGCAGCTCCTGGGGGGGCTCCGGGGCCCGGCCCTGGCCCTGCCCGAGGCAGCTCCCGGACTCGTCGTAGCCCAGGGACCGGTCCAGGGCCAGCGCGAACTGTGGGGGGCAAATTGGGGGTCCCAAAATTGGGGACCCTCCCCAATTCCCCCCTCCCCGACCCCTCCCCAATATCCCCCCCCATCCAAAATTTCACCCCTTGTTTGTCCCTCACGTTTTCCGCTCTTTTCTCCCCTCACATTTCCTGCTCTTTTCTCCCCTCACGAGCGCCGCCATTTTCTCCCCTCACGTTTCCCGCTCTTTTCTCCCCTCACGATTCCCGCCCTTTTCTCCCCTCACGTTTCCCGCCCTTTTCTCCCCTCACGTTTCCCGCCCTTTTCTCCCCTTACATTCCCTAATTTTGGTTATTTTGGGGGGTACTTTTAGTTATTTTTGGAGGTTTTTTCGGGGGGGTATTTTTTAGCTGATTTGGGTTATTTTGGCTGCATTTTCTGGGTGATTTCAGGTTAATTTTGGGGTGTATTTTTGGAGGGATTTGGAGTTAATTTTGGCTGTATTTACTGGGTGATTTGGGGTATTTTTGGGTGTATTTCTAGGGATTTTTGGGGGTGTATTTTTGGGTGGATTCAGGCTGATTTTGGGGTATTTTTGAGAGTATTTTCTGGGTGATTTTGGGTTAATTTTGGCTGCATTTTCTGGGTGATTCCTGGTATCTTTGGGTTCGTTTTCTGGGTGATTTGGGGTATTTATGGGTGCATTTCTGGGGATTTTTGGGTGTATTTCTGGGGATTTTTTTGTGTATTTTTGGGGATTTTTTGGGTGAATTTCTCGGATTTTTTGTGTGTATTTCTGGGAATTTTTTTGTGTATTTTTGGGGATTTTGGGGTGTATTTCTGGGAATTTTTGTGTGTATTTCTGGGGATTTTGGGGGTGTATTTCTGGGAATTTTTGTGTGTATTTCTGGGAATTTTTGGGTGTGTATTTTTGGGGATTTTGGGGGTGTATTTTTAGGGATTTTTGGGTGTATTTCTGGGAATTTTTGGGTGTATTTTTAGGGATTTTTGGATGTATTTTTGGGGATTTTGGGGGTTTATTTCTGGGAATTTTTGGGTGTATTTCTGGGGATTTTTGTGTGTATTTCTGGGGATTTTTGGGTGTATTTCTGGGGATTTTGGGGGTGTATTTTTGGGTGGATTCAGGCTGTTTTTGGGCTGTTTTTTGGGGTACCTCCCAGAGGTGCCCGGCCACAGGGGGGTCACCCCACGAGTGCTCCACGCTGAGCCCGACGCGCCCCGAGGGGAACACGACCAACGTCAGCGACTTGTCGAACCACCTGGGGGGGGACAAAACTCCCCAAAATCCCACCCCAGGAACCCCCAAAATACACCCAGCGCCCCCCAAAACATCCCCCACCACCCAAAATACCCCCAAAACTCCCCAAAAAACCCCAAAAAATCCCACCCTGGGAACCCCCAAAATACACCCAGCGCCCCCCAAAACATCCCTGACCACCCAAAATACCCCCAAACCCCCCAAAAACTCCCCAAAACCCCCAAAATCCCACCCTGGGAACCCCCAAAATACACCCAGCACCCCCCAAAACATCCCCCACCACCCAAAATATCCCCAAACCCCCCCCAAAACTCCCCAAAATCCCCAAAACTCCCCAAAATCCCACCCTGGGAACCCCCAAAATACACCAGCACCCCCCAAAACATCCCCCACCACCCAAAATACCCCCAAAGCCCCCAAAAACTCCCCAAAACCCCCCAAAATCCCCAAAACCCCCCAAATCCCACCCTGGGAACCCCCAAAATACACCCAGCGCCCCCCAAAACATCCCCCCACCACCCAAAATACCCCCAAAGCCCCCAAAAACTCCCCAAAATCCCCCAAAATCCCCCAGAATGCCCCAAAATCCACCCTGGACCCCCCCAAACTCCCCCGGGACCCTCAAAATTTCACTCGAGCCCCCCCAAAATCCCTCCTGGGCTCCTGGGTTGGGTTTTGGGGGTTTTGGGGGGTGGGGTTGGGGGATTCTGGGGAGATTTTGGGGGGTCTAGAATGGGTTATGGGGGATTTGGGGTTCCCAGGGTGATTTTGGGGTTATTTGGGGGGATTTTGAGGGGATTTTGGGGGAATTTGAGGGGGATTTTGGGGGGTCTCTGACCAGATCTGGGTAATTTGTATTTCCCAGGGTGATTTTTGGGAAATTTTGGGGTGATTTTGGGGGTCTCTGACCGGTTCTGAGCGATTTGGGTTTCCCAGGGTGGTTTTGGGGTGATTTTGGGGGATTTTGGGGGATTTTGGGTGATTTTTGGGGGATTTTGGGTTTCCCAGGGTGATTTTGGGGTGATTCGGGGTGATTTTGGGGGATTTTGGGGTCTCTGACCGGGTCTGAGTGATTTTGGTTTCCCAGGGTGATTTTGGGGTGATTTTGGGTGATTTTGGGGTGATTTGAGGTGATTTTGGGGTGGTTTGGGGCGATTTTGGGGGTCTCTGACCAGTTCTGAGTGATTTGGTTTTCCAGGGTGGTTTTCGGGGTGATTTTGGGTGATTTTGGGGTGATTTGGGGTGATTTTGGGGGTGGTTTGGGGCAATTTTGGGGGTCTCTGACCGGTTCTGAGTGATTTGGGTTTCCCAGGGGTGTTTTGGGGTGATTTTGGGGGGATTTTGGGTGATTTTGGGGTGATTTTGGGGGATTTTGGGTTTCCAGGGTGATTTTGGGGATTTTGGTGATTTTGGGTGATTTTGGGTTTCAGGGTGATTTTGGGGTGATTTGGGGCTGATTTTGGGGGATTTTGGGGGATGTTTGGGGGTCTCTGACCGGTTGTGGGGGGGTCCCATCAGCAGCGCCTTGGCCTCCACGTCCAGGTCCCCGTCCCGGGGGGGGTCTCGCTCCTCGGGGGGGGGGGTCCCCGTTTTGGGGGGAGGGGTCCCCGTTTTTGGGGGGGTCCCCGTGGGGGAGGGGGTCGAAGGCGATGACGAAGGCGGCGTCCTCGAGGACCCCAGGGCGGCCGCGCTGGGACCCCCCCCCGCCCGCAGCAGCGCCCGCGCCCCGCGCCCAGGCGGCCCTGGGGGGCCCGAAAACCACATCAGGGACCCAAAAACACCCAAAAACACCCCAAAAATACCCCCAAAACACCCCAAAACACCCCCAGAATACCCCAAAATACCCCAAAACACCCCCCAGAATACCCCAAAATACCCCAAACCCCCCCACACCACCAAAATCCCCTCCCAAAATGCCCCAAATCCCCTCAAATCCTCCCCCAAACCCCCCAAATCCTCTCAAAATCTCCCCAAATCCTTCCTAAACTCACCCAAATCCTCCCCAAATCTCCCAAATCCTCCCACAAATCTTCCAAAATCCCTCCAAAATGCCCCCAATCCCCCCCAAATCCCCCCAATCCCCCTAAATCCCCTCAAAATCTCCCCAAATCCTCCCCAAATCCCCCCTAAACCCCCCCAAATCCCCCAAATCCTCCCCAAACACCCCAAAATCCCCTCAAAATCCTCCCAAAATCACCCCAAATCCTCCCCAAATCCCCTCCAAACCCCCCCAATCCTTCCCAAAATCACCCAAATCCTCCCCAAATCCCCCCAAACCCCCCCCAAATCCCTCTAAATCCCTCAAAATCCCCTCAAAATCACCCAAATCCTCCCCAAATCACCCAAATCCTCCACAAATCCTCCCCCAATTCCCCCAAATCCCCTCCAAACCCCCCAAATCCCCCCAAATCCCTCCCAAAATCCCCAAAAATCCCTCCCAAATCCCCCCAAATTCCCCCCAGGGACCCCCAAACCCCCCCAAATCCTCCCCAAATCCCCCCAAACCTCCCCCAAACCTCCCCCAAATCTCCCCAAATCCCCCCAAACCCCCCCAAACCCCCTCCCTCACCTGTCCCCTCCCGTCAGCACCCCGGGGCTCTCCGGGGGCTCTCCCGGCTCCGCGTTTTGTTCCAGAACCTTCTGGAATTGTCCCTGGAGCTGGGGGGGGCTCGGGGGGGGGCTCAGGGGGACCCGGAAGAGGCGCCCCCCCCACAGCACGGCCAGGTGAGACCCCCCCCCAAAATGCTGCAGCCGGTCTGGGGGGGGAGGGGGAGGTCAGGGGGAGCCCCCCCAAATCTGGGAGGGGTCCCTGGGGGGGGATTCGGGGGGGGTTGGGGGTCCCAGAGGGGAATTTGGGGGAGATTTGGGGGTCTCAGGTGAAGTTTGGGGGTCCCAGGGGGGAATTTTGGGGAGATTTTGGGGGTCTCAGGTGGAATTTGGGGGTCCCTGGGGGGGAATTTGGGGGTCTCAGGTGGAGTTTGGGGGGGGTTGGGGGGTCCAGGAGGGATTTGGGGGTCCCAGGGGGAATTTGGGGGAGATTTGGGGGGTCTCAGGTGGAATTTGGGGGTCCCTGGGGGGGGGTTCGGGGGTCTCAGGTGGAGTTTGGGGTCCCTGGGGGAGATTTGGGGGTCTCAGGTGGAATTTGGGGGTCCCTGGGGGGGAATTTGGGGGTCCTCAGGTGGAGTTTGGGGGGGTGTGGGGGGGATTTGGGGGAGATTTGGGGTCTCAGGTGGAATTTGGGGGGATTTGGGGGGTCTCAGGTGGAGTTTGGGGGTCCCTGGGGGGGGGTTCGGGGGTCTCAGGTGGAGTTTGGGGGTCCCTGGGGGAGATTTGGGGGTCTCAGGTGGAATTTGGGGGTCCCTGGGGGGGAATTTGGGGGTCTCAGGTGGAGTTTGGGGGTCCCTGGGGGTGAATTTGGGGGTCTCAGGTGAAGTTTGGGGGTCCCAGGGGGGAATTTGGGGGAGATTTGGGGGGTCACAGGTGAAATTTGAGGGTCTCAGGAGAGAATTTGGGGGGTCTCAGGTGAAATTTGGGGGGAATTTGGGGGTCTCAGGTGGAGTTTGGGGGTCCCAGGGGGGAATCTGGGGAAGATTTGGGGGTCTCAGGTAAAGTTTGGGGGGATTTGGGGGTCCCAGAAGAGATTTGAAGGTCCCAGGGGGGAATTTGGGGTCCCAGGTGGAATTTGGGGAGGTTTGGGGATCCCAGAAAGATCTGGGGGGAATCTGGGGTAAAACTGGGGGGGTTTTGGGGTCCAGGGTGGGATTTTGGGGGGTCCTGGGGGCTTTGGGGGCAGCTCTGGGGGTCTGAGGTGGGCTCAGGGGAGGATTTGGGGGGGTTTGGGGGGTTTTTGGGGGGTTTTGGGGGGGGTTTTGGGGGTTTTTTGGGGGGGTTTTTTGGGAGGGTTTTGTGGGTTTTTGGGGGGTCCATACCCCGGTGCTCCCCCGGGAGCCGCGTGGTGTCGAAGAGCCGCTCGTACTGAGCCGAGCACGTGGGGAGGGACCCCCGGAACAGCACCTGGGCACCCCAAAACAGCCCAAAATCCAGCCCAAAACAGCCCAAAATCAACCCAAAACAGCCCAATATGAACAAAAAACAGCCCAAAACAGCCCAAAACAGCCCAAAACAGCCAAAACAGCCCAAAATCAACCCAAAACAGCCCAAAATGAACACAAAACAGCCCAAAACAGCCCAAAATCAACACAAAACAGCCAAAAATGAACACAAAACCAACCCAAAACAGCCCAAAATC